>VZTL01039394.1:42666-95368 GCA_013400535.1 Scopus umbretta
CGGGGCCTGGCTGACCGCCGGGCCCTGAGGAGTGAAGTCCGCGGTTCGAGTCCCGCGCAGGGCGTCCGGCACGGAGGGCGGGGTAGGCCGCCGTGCCTTTTTTTGGCTAAAACGCTTCAGAAGCCCTTGTAGACGAATAACTTCGAGCTGCTTTGTTAACGGGCAGGCAGCAGAGAGCAGAGGTGGGCAGGCAGGGGCTGACGCGGCGCAGCACCCCCCGGCCCCGAGCGGCAGGCCGGCGGTGCGCGGGGGCCCGGAATGGCCGGGGAGAGAAAGTGCCGGGCAATTCAGCCATCGGGCACTTGGCTCGTTGAGGAGTCGGTGGTAAATAGCTATTGCCATGTTTGGTGAAAACGAGGAGTCGGCGATTCGTGTTTAGTAGGCCAAGAGAGTATGCAAATCTTCCAAGGGGGAAAAAAAAATGAATTACTCCTTGCAACGATACGGCTTTGTGAGTCTGCGTGCTGCCGCTTGGCAGTCCTGAATCCCTAAACCTGAAGGAGGGCCTTGCCATCATCGTCGTCCAGTGTGCTATTCAAAGAGGTATCTCCTCTTAAGCAGTACTCTTAATTCCAGTGTTCTCTGTAAAAAAAAAAACCAAACCAAACCAAAACCACAACCAAAAACCCCAAAACAATAACAAAGCTAGGAATAGCCCCACAGGAATGGGATTTCCAATGACTGTGGAAAATAGGTACACAGGTTATCCCAGCTAAACAGTGGCACTTTGCTTGCAGCATCACATCTTAAAAATCTCTTAGTTTACATTATTACACCTGTTGTTTGAGGAAATAGCGCTGAGGACTTTGCTGTTACAGAACAGTGTACAGAACCATGTACAGAAAATTTCCCACAGCAGAAGGTTGTATATTGTTTGAAATTTTATGAGACAGATCCTACTGCAATCTTTCATTTTCTTGGTTAAAATGTAACATAAACATTGAAATCTTTTTAAAGGGCTTACATATCCCCTAAAAGAAAAGAGAACTGATTAGTACCTCCTATTGAGTTTATCTTTTTTTTTTAATAAGTACCCACAGTGTGAGGGAAACAAATTTACTTATTTTCAGAGATTAGGATTCAAAGCCTGTCCTCTTAAATCACTGTGCTTACAAGTACAGCAAAGCAACTCCTTGACAAGCCCCATAGTACCTCTTATCTTACTCTTATAATGCCTTAAGAGAACAGGTTATATGTTACATTTGAAAAGTTTAATAGATTTGAACGCTAACAGACTAATTATTCTAAACAGGTATTGAATAACTTTTGGCATCAAATAATGTTTGATGTAATTATCAGTAAGTTGCCTGCCTGAGGACACATGTTAGGAACCCAAATCCAGTACCTGGAGAATTTGTGCTGAAGATGACAGCGTCTGACAGAACTCCCCAGGTCCGTGGTACAGACTGCAACAGTGGGGAGAAGGTGCAGCTATGCAAATACGACCTCTGCGGTTGCAATGCTCTGGCATGTCCATCGCTATATGCAAATGTAACAGTGAGATCTGAAAGTACACTCTATGTCTTGGAGCAATGGCTGAACTAGCCAGATTAGCTGTTTGACACAGGCTTGATTGAAATATGTACATTTAATATGTTTGATGTAAACACTTCTAAAAGGATGAATACTGAAATAAAAGTAGCTAATAAAAACGCTGACAGATGCGTAATTGGAATCTATTTTAACTTTAAAATTAAAGGCAGAGAGTTGACGTGCCTTCTCTCTCTACCCTTTTCTCAGTTCATGTAGGATATATTCAGAATTTCTTTGTGATCCAAGTTGTTTTCTGACATCCGATTAAATATTGAAACACGTTAGGCCCCAGTTAAAGATGACCTAGGGCAGCTTTTGCTTGCACATCAAACCAACACGTGATTTTAACTATAGCAATGGCTACACGTTGATAAATCAATACATTTCTTTTCTACACAATGGTTAAAAATTCTTGGGGAAAAGAGCACCAGAAAATACTACCCTGCTGCATTTGCGACAGATTAGTATTTTCCACTATTTTCATATTTCTCCTCTAGGAATTTACTCCTGGCCTCTCTTCTTTTCTCCTTATCCCCCAAAGAGAAGATATTAAGTGAGATGCTGTTAAATATTTGTAAGGCTAATTAATACCAGCTAAAACATTAGAAGATAAATGTTAGACTGTTGCTGGCAAAGCAAGAAGTCCAGCAATCGCAGTTCCTCCGTTTAATACAGCAATGTATAGTCACTTGGATTGTAAGCTCTGAACATGCCTTGTGTTCCTGCATCATGAGGGCAAGAAAATCCTCTTATTAATCCAGATTGGAAAAGCAGACTGATGCTGAACAGGAAGGGGCAGGAAGAGACAGATGGATGTTGGCTTTTTGCTAGTCACCACAGAAAAAAATTCTAGACTAGGTATTTCTGGGTACAATTAAAGAACCAGATGTGAATTTTGATAAAAATACCCTGTGGTACAAAACTGCTACAGGTCCTGATACCAAACAAGGTCAGGTGGGGTCTATGAGCTAGTCTCATATTTCTCTGTTTAGGAACTGAGTAGATATGGAAAGACAGTTTGATAACTGACCAGACACTTTACCCAGATATGAAGTTCTGGATGCCTGGATGGTACACAGATTTATTTTGGTCTGTGAAAAGTTTGTCATTTATCTGCACTTTTAAAAGCATGCTGTAAAACAATGCATAAAATACTGTTTCTGAGGAAGTTTCAGATGTTCCGGGGCACCAATAAGAGAAATTCAACTTACATTGGAGTTTGTGTTTGTTCTTTGCTTTTCTATCTAGTTCCCTTCCTGCCTTCCTGGAGAGGGAATTCAGATCCTGACCTCAACAGCAGTGGAGTAAGCAGTCCCCAAGGCTGTCCCACATCATATGACAAAGGAGAGAATATTTTACTAATCAGGACTATAAGGGTGTAAAATAAGGTTCTTAGCCCTCCTTAAGCCCATGTATCTGCAGCTCTTGCTTTAAAAAAAAAACCACACATGTGGAGTTATCAAAAACATTTTCACTGAGATAAAGAGACCACATTGCTTAAAGTTGTGTACCAGCCTAGAATATCAGCCTTGTTTGTTGTTTTTTTTGGGGGGGGGCAGGGAACCAAAAAACCCAAGAGGAAGAGATTATTTGAAAGTTGATTTCTACTTCTCTCTAAGGAAGATGGCCCATTGGAAGGGAACAAGTTTAACAAGTTCCTCGACTGATATGCTGTAATTGGCTGCGTGCACACTCAGAAGCAGCATGCAGTATCTACAACCACAATGCAGTAAGAGCCGGAATACCAGCAAGCGCACTATGGCCAATGCTACGGGATTACCTACTTGAGCGACACATTCCAGGCAACAGTTCGATTCCTTGCTTATTTGGGAGTGCCATTTGAGTTAGTCAGACCTCTCCCATAACCTCAGGTGCATTTTGCTGGCACAGCTGGGAGACAGGTCTCACATCTGCTTCAGCGTGGGCAGACCATGGTCTGCCATTGTCTCTAACAAGGTCCTGGCCTAATACGATGGGACTGCAATCTGTGTTACAGGAAAATAAATCAAGTGGTGATGATCCTAAGATAGGCACAGCAGTCCAGTGATGAGCTAAATCTGCCATAATGCAGTACCTAATTGCCTCTGGAGTATTTGAGCAGATTATACAGAGGCATAAAGGGCTTCTTAACTTTAAAATTAAAGATGGATGCCTTTTTTTTTTTTTTTTTTAAGTGCTACCTTTAGAGCCTCACGCTGATAGGCGTTGGTTAGCTGATGTGACAGATTGAGATCACCAGGAGTCAAACATTCCATGTACTGTACAAAACCTGACAAGAGCCATAATGCCAGCTTTACAGGGACAGTTTTCAGACACTGTGGATGGGTAGGTGTTTTCTTATCTTCAGGGATTTAAAGGTACCAGAAATGCGGCATTTCCTTAGTAGCAGGTGGTAGGGATATTTTCTCCATCGGTGACCCAGAACTAGTAGCCCCTTTCTCTTTTCTAAACATTATTCTGAATATAAAGGTGTCAGGCACTGAAATAACAAGCCAATAAAGTATTTTTCCTGTCTATGAACCTCTTAAGAATCCTACATCCAATCAAATGAATTAAATGAAATTCCTCCTCGTACACGCTGCTGGACAGGACCACCTGTCACATGGTTCGCAACACTGAGAAGAGCTAGGCCTACACCAGAGTTATGTCAGACTGTCAACAGTCGGATATATATCCTGCAGTATGTATGGCAGTGCCTAGCAACCATCAGAGTAGTCACAAGTGGAGAGGAGAACTGTAATTCTCACAATATGCAGATAAGAAAATGATTGTCATCATATATATTCAACAGCAGATTTATGCATTAATCTGATTTTTTTTTTTCATTCTCAAATATAAACGTTAGAACTAAAAGGAAAATTAAACTTGGTTTAAACAAGCGTTACCCACATCTACAACAAACAGCAACATTTCTTTACGGATCAAAGAAATCTTTATACAACATTTCTCTGTAGTATATTCTTCCCTAAAATCCTGATGGTGTGAAAAGAGAGGGACTGTGAGATATTTTTCCCATGAAGCATTCCAGTGAAAGGGGTCATGTGCATTTTGTATGTAATATACATGCGCACAGGGGACAGATCCGTATGACTAGCAGTATCCTATGGCATGGATGCCTGCAGTAAAGGGTTCTGTGGTTTGTTTCACAGGAGTAAAAAGGAAAGTGTACATGTTTCAGTTTCCTTTTAGCAATGGAAGTGTGCCAGATTCTGAATGGACACCAGATTACATCCCATGCATACTAGTGCTCTCCATCTCTTTCTCTCCTTTCCATCTATTCTTCCCACAGAAATTAAGTTTCAAGTTTTGAGGGAGGTATCTCATGAATCACACATTTTATAGAATGGGTTTTTCCATCATTGACCTTTACAAGAGATACACTGGCAAAAGTAAAACTGCTTTTCTACAATACTCGCCTTCCAAGATGCTCACACCATCTTGGGAACCAAACAGAATTTGTAATCTCACTGTGAAATAGGGACAACATTAAGTGGGTCCTCCACATTTACTCTTCCTACACTACTTTTGTAAGAAATAGATGTCTTTGACCAAATGTAAATGCAATGCCAAAGCTATTAACATAAATATTAATTTAATAAAATAAATAAATAATCAAGGAGTTCAGCTATTTAAAAGCACTTGTGCTTGAAAGAAATTACAGCACAGATGGCCCAAAACAAAGAGCTCACTCCTGCTCCAATTAAAAGCTAAACTCTGACTCACATAATTGCAAATGGAATTACTCCCAGGTACATTGACAGAAGAAGATAATTTTAAGCTCATATAGATTTTTGAAGAGCTTGGTATAGCTAAGTCATGTATCTGACTTGAACAGCTGAACTGGAAATGCTGACTGTCTTCCTGACTATGAAAACATTCTCCTGCATCTTCACTGAAGTGCACACAGAATTCAAGTCAGGCAATTTCTAGAAATCAAACAACCTTATAGTACTTTCACATCTAAATGAGGCAGAACGTCTTAATGTGAAAAAACAGGTAAATCTTTATAATGTATTTTATCCATTGAAGCATATTTTGGTTTTAATGGGCATTTGCATGTATTTGCTGGGATTGATAAAACAATTTTTTTTTTCTACTTAAATAAATGTTGCAATCTACTGTTTACATGCAGAAAAGGAAACACAGCAGGAAAAGCTGGAATCTTATCGCTAGCATTAGAGAAAAAGGTGCAAGGCAGTTTGCAGCAATAGTAGTTCTTTGCTCATAAAATGCAAAACTAAAGCATGTAGTATTATCTGTAACATCATGTCACGCTTGCCAGGGTTAGTTATAGGCAAAGGCAGGTCCTGCAGCAGCAGATTGCTGAAGGGGGAGAGGGAACAGGAGGGGTGAAAAATGGCTATGCTCTCTGCCTACTTTGCCAGTAACAAAGCCCTGAAAATCAGGTTGGCTCCTGCTGCTGCAGGAATTACAGAATATATGGGACGGTGGTGGGAGCTGTTATTCCCAACAGCAACAACAGCTAACGTTCACCCTTCCCCCAGAAGCAGCAAAAGCAGCAAGCCTCTTCCCTCCAGCTCTCCCTCTCAGCCCCGCTCCTATTGCTTGTAGCGAAATTTTAATTCTGCTTTCAGTGCTGAGAAGATAGATGTAATGTTTGCCTTAAAGAAATACAAACGAAAGTTGGAAAGTCATTTACCACAGTACAGCCCTAAATGAAAAAGCTAAACTTTTAAGTCTATGCATTGCCTTTTTTAGTCTAGAAAAGATAAACACTTTTGCAATAGCAAAATGGAAAACTGTGCCATGAATTCTTGACATAAAATCATGTCGAACGACATCAAAATGTATGTTCACATGCAGAGGATTTTTAATATATCTGTTTTTTCCATTGTTTAAAATACAGAGGCGTGGCATGAAAAGCATTAGACACGTAAGCCATGTGTTGAGAAAACACTTGAAAATATTTGTAGTTTATAATGATGAGAAAATAGTTATTATAGAGCTTGTGAAAAGTATTTGACTGACAGTCCTAGTAGTATGTAGACCCAGTGAACGTTTTTCCTTTACTATTCCCAGATGCACGCTTCCACCCCGCCTGAAGTGAAGGGACTATCTCGTGATGAACAGAAGTAGGTTTCCATGGTGCATTTTGTTGCATGAAATACTAATAGCATTGCCAATGGCCTCTGCATCAACAGTTCTGTGTTGAATACGTACAGCCATGGGGAACTACATTTTGTACAGGTGCTTAAATTCTAAGAACGTGTCATCGCTTCTTATCTGAGCAGGATTTAAACCAGCAGCCAGGAGATGAAGTTATTTTATTGCAACAGCAGTAACTTTTCGTATGGTTTCTACTATGTCACGCAGAAGGATAGCCTCTGTCTGGAGGAGTGTACACTCAAAGCCTAAGAAGAAAAACCAACAGATGGATACAATAGTGTGACCAAATTAGCCAGTGTAAAAAGCACTGGGTACAGCACATCAGCCTCCAAATAACAGTCACCTGCTACCTGTCCCCTAGGTCACTCAGGCTCTTTCCCTAATACATAAGTATATCTTTCTGTGATTTGCTCATGAGACAGATAAGCCATTTCCAGTTTTGAAATTTGTCTGAAGTATTGGAGGGATTCTGTGTTACTTGTTAATGGCAAAGGTAGGGAAAGGTGATACTTCACATCATGATGGCAGAAGAAGGTGTTGCTTTTAAGAAATTAACCACTTTGTACTCAGGCGTCTCGGAGCCTCTTGATTCTGCCATTCATGCTGAGCTGCAAGTCTTG
Organism: Scopus umbretta; assembly: GCA_013400535.1. NCBI lineage: Eukaryota > Metazoa > Chordata > Aves > Pelecaniformes > Scopidae > Scopus > Scopus umbretta. Next base: position 49,947 of record VZTL01039394.1, read on the forward strand.
TCTCTAGCATCTCCTTTGTAAGCTCTGGGACACTGAAAATCAAAAAGCAAAGAAAAATATTAAGTCTTTTGACATACCTTGATTTGCAGTCTTAAAGACTAGGTAGAACACTTAAGCATTTGCTTTGCTTAATTGGAATTTATACCTTAAGCCCGCCAGTGCTCTCGTTAAATTTTAGCCTGTCAAAATGGTAAAATCCAGTGAAAGTTAATGGCAACATTCCTTTAACTGGAGATTATCAGAGCAGTTGTGGAATAAAATCTTATCCATGCACTGGAACAGGCAAAATACAAATTAATACCAACATGTTCCAAATAACAATGCAGTAATGGATTGGTGTTAGAATTTTAAATATACTTTTGTTGAGGTTGGCTTTACAGTAAAGATAAGATAAAGTGCTTTCCCCTTGATTAGATTCTAAGATAGTCTAACAGGGGTACAAGACAAGGGGTACATTTGTAATACAGAAAAATTATTCAGAAATTGTTATCTCTGTATTCAAAGCAGGAAGGAAGTCCCACAGTCCTTCACCTTGTGTTAGTCACTGTTACAGATGAACTATGTTCCTGTTACAAAGCTACCTCTTATTGAAAATATAACTTACCTCAAACTTAACAATTGTGGATTCAGAAAGGCAGGTGCAGCGTAAACACAGCACACAACCAGATGCTGAAGCCACTCAAATGAGAAGCACCTGAGAAACGGAAAGCATTATGTCCTGGTGTCACGATACAGTCCAGGTCTAGTACAGTCTTATCTACACCACCCTAATGAGGTGCAGCAAATTCCAGCATTTGAATCCTAATTACATTCAGCTGCTCAAAAGACGACACGGGTCAGAATGGTCACTTCCAGTTTAACACACACAGCTCTGAAGAGAGGCATTGCATAGGGGTGGTACTCACTAGAGATAGGAATAGTGAACAAGAAGCTCAAGAACTCAGGTGATCTTTACCCAGAAAACTCCTCCCTTTGGCATATCTACAGAGGGAACAGGTCACATGCGTGAGGGAGCTGGGCTGAGAGCACTGCTCATGTGCCTCTGGGAAGGTCTGCTCTAATCCCAGCAAGGGCATCATAGCAATTTAGTCTCCCTTACTCCTATTTTAGCGCCTCAGCATCCCGCTCTCTTCTTCAACAGCTTGTGTCTTGCTGGTGTCACTGGAAGCAACAATATTTGCTGTCTGATAGGGACAAGTTCTCAATGTTGGCTTGACTATGTGCAAACTCTCACTCATTGTAAAATGTCCGTTAACACACTTGCCAGCATAACTTACCCAGTATAAACTGCAATATGGAGAAGTAGAATGTTAAACCACTGAAGCATAGCTAGTAATAGGCTTTCATTCCAAATAGGGTGGGAACAGCAGGAAAAACTGTTCAAGGGGTCCTACAGTCTGGATAAAGATGCTAATTCACCCCAGTGCTACCTCCTTTCCCACTTGCAGCTCTGCAAACAAGGTTCTGCTGCAGATAAAGGTTGTGATGTGAAGATCCAGCAATGGAGAGCCCTGCCTTAAATTCAGGCAAAGAATATGGGAAAGAAGGAGAGCGAAAAGCTCACTGTTTCAGACTACATTTACCACAAACTAGTGCTTAGCATAGTGTAATGCTACTAGCAGCATGTAGCTGCTAATGCCGTCTGACAATCTTCCTCCATTATCTCTTGCTGTGGGTAAATCCAACAACACCCTTGCTGTTTGTCTTGGTCAGGCATGTGACTTGAGGCATGAGTTAAAAAGTTGATTAGAAAATTCACTGTAACCCACCTTCAAAATACAGGTCTGATCCCGGTGGATGCTGCGAGGCTGCACGCCCCGCTGGTGTGTGTGCGTTCTTCCCCTCTAAGCAGGAGCAGGGAGTGACTCTACTCACCGCTTGGAGCTGGGGTTTGCACCACCTGGGTAGTGCTCGCACCGTTTTGTGTCTCTGGGGTGCCTGTCCTGGCTCCGTCCAGCGCCAGCTGAAGGCTCTGGAGCTGCAACGCGTTCAGATGCTCACGCTGCGATCTGGTAACCATGGCGGCATTTGCAGGGCCCAGGTTTGCTATTTGTTCTGGGGACAATACCTGGGAGGAATAAAAGCCAGCAAAATCGGTTTAGGCTGTCAATTATATAAGGCAGGTAAGGAATCAGAAGTCAGCACCGTCTTGCATTTGGAATGGGGGGAAGTAGCCTTCAACACTGTGTTACTATAAAAGAGCTCGATAGAGCTTAAAAAAAAAATCCTCTGCATTCATTTACTTCACTGACCACTCATCTATCTTCTACCCTTCTCCTTGCTGCTTGGATGTGACAGCTTGAGAAGCTTTCTATGCCAACACTGTATTGGATACTTCTTCAATATATTGCTGGAGTTTAATTTTCCAGCCATTTTTCTTCTCTGATTTGTTCAAAGACTCATGACATTGTGCATCCTCTTGTGTTTTCATTTATTTCCTCTCACATCTGCTCCCAAGCAACCTCACTTGAACCTACGTTTGACCTTTGATTATAGTTAGCAGTAGAGCAATGAAATGAAAAAAACCCATGCTTTAATCTCATTATTCAATTTTCTCTTTTAGATTGAAAATCTTCCAAGTTTGGTCATACTAAAACTGGTGTTTAAAATGAAACATGGCAATCATAATCGTACAGTAATTATCTTGTATCACATAGCAATTAACCAGTTTGTAAAGCCTGCATGTATTGGGCATGCTGGATTGCTTTGATTGTAGTTAACATTCTGCAGTCACAAGAATTTTAGCCCTCCTACACAACAAGCCTTCTTTGCTGCACCAATTCTGCATCCAGGTTCTACTTTAGAAAGACTAAATTCCCCTTCCAAGTAAGTCAGACAATGGAGCAAACCCTTCCCAATTTTTCATTGTCTACCAAATGGTGTGCTCTTTCAAACTGAGTAAACTGACTTAAATGCCTACGAGTCCAGAAATTTTGAATTGCGTCTCTTAATTAAATTCCATAATACAATGTAATTTTTCATAAATAAAAATCTGAATAATGCATACAGCCATAAAATGAAGTTATAAAAACCCTGGGCAAACCCAAAATCTGCTCTGAGTCTTTCAAATACAGAAAACTCTTCCAAGAAGGTGCCCTGTTATTTGTTAAGCACAGTTTGTAGTATCATTACTATTATTACTAACAAAAAAGTATGCTATTTGAAGAAGATTCTACAAGATGCCATAGATCTTCAGTTTTGCCTGTTTTTCAAATAAATAGTTTCACTAAGGACATTTCAGGCTTATCTAAACTGTCAGTGGTACTGTGCAGAACAGCTAGTGTTCAAGGAGTTTTCCTCTTTTATGGAAGCTGACACAGTTAACTATCTGTTTAGCTCATCTGTCCATAAGTGCATTGCTTGCCCGAGCATCTGAAAGAGACCAGCCTAGGCAGAATATTAATCTTGTCACTAAGTCAAATAAAGTCTGGGGCAATGATCTCAAGATCCACGTTCTAATTTCTGGTCCACATTCAGAACTGCTGTAATTAGATGTAATTCCTTTCCGATCCGTATCTGCCTGTACAATCTGTTTTTCAGAGCTAACTCAAGAGAATGTTGCCAGATTTTAGGATAATAAAAAAGCTCTTACATAGGCAGCAGAGAAATTTTTGCTATGATGGTGTCCTTGCAAATGTTAATAAACAGAGAAGAAAACTCAGATCTGAACACAGTGTTGGAAGAAAGAGAGTCTATTCCCTGCTTTCTGACCCTAGATCTTTGCTTTTTCCTTAGGACGCATTCTGAAGAACAAACAAAGCTTGTCTAGCATATTTTATGGGCATCACCAATACAGATGATATAGCTGCAGGTTAATGTTTCAGACCCTTGACTGCCTCTCACTTAACACACCATAGAAAAATTTCTGAAACCAAAAACAAAACTATAAATTAGTGCTGCAGTTTATTTATACTAGAGTAAAAACAATAGAAATTTGGTTACTTCTTCAGTAATTGAGCTCTTACTTGGAAAATTTCAGGAGGTATACATCTTATTGCTATTGGCTGGAAATATGGCATCAAGTTTTTATCAAAAGCTTTTAATTCATCCTCATTCAAACCACCTAAAAAAAAATCAATGGGAAGAGAACTCAGTTAATATTCTTTTTATTGTCTTTATTTTTAGGCTAATACAAATTTTAAGCATTTATACAAAATATCCAATCAGTGATTTACTCAGTGTGTTATATAGAAAGATACTGGTTTTTTGTTTTGTTTTGTTTCTTTCATAGTATTCCAACATTACAAATCACCTGACCTTAACCATTGGTATGGAAAGTACTCTACCTAAGTTACTTTAGCTTGGAAAAGAGACAAAAGAGACAATGATAAAAATCAATAAAATCAAAAGCAACGTTATTAGGGAATGCTTGTTCACAGCCTCTTTCAATGCAAGATTAGGGAGCATAAGCATGCCATAGGAGTTACTTAGTTACTTCTTCATCCCTTAGGTACCTATAGTGTGGAATCATTGCCACAGGCATTGGGGATGCTAACATTTATAAGAGTTCAACATGCAGTTAAACAATCACAGGGAAGAAAAATCCATGAACAAAAATGTGTGTGACCTCTGGCTCAGGAAGTCTCTGAGACTGTGAAAGCACTCTGGAGAAGTACCACTCCAGGCTAACCCTGCTCTTTTGCTCTTCCCTGGGCAGCCCTTTCTTTGTACTGTGGGAGGCAGGATGCTCAGTCAGCTAGCGTACTGCTCTGACCCAATACTTTTATCCAATTCACAAATAGTGACTGGGTCTGAAATCCTGGTGTGCCCTCCTTGATTCAGCCTTTCCAACTTACAGGACCCAAATGACTTCAGGCTGCACTCTCCAAAGCTGGTTTGAGCAGATTCAGAGAACCTTACGGAGAATACCACAGCTTTTCCTTAGTGCTAATGAAATTGCTGGATGTCCATCCCTGCAGGTGACTCCTCTCTGGAAGAAATATCTTTTGCCGGTCTAGAAAAATGCACTGCTACACAAACCTGTCTCTCAATGCTTAATAACAATGCTTCAGAACCGTCGCCATCTGGAGTTTGAATTTGTTACCTGCTATAGTACCAATCTCCTGTAAAACTGAGCCGTTCCAGGTGGTAGAAGTACCAAACACAGATTCCGTCATCTTCCTAAATTGTTGCAGAACAGAGGTGTTACAAAGCAACAGGCCAGTTCTTGCAAGAGCAGCACTGCAAAAGGCAACAAGGTTAATGTGACATGCTGCGATTACCTGCAATACTAAATATGCCTGGAATATATCTAGTCTGCTGTAAGAAGACTGTAAACCCATTTGCAAGTTAAAATATACGTACACAAGTTGCACACAAATGTTTAATGCTTTGAGCAAAAATCTGAGTTTCTTAATGCAATACTTAAATGGTAGGATATAAATGGCAGAGGAAATGTAAAATAGAATATATTTTAAACAACCGGTGTACACCTTCCATAACAGTTATTGCCTTTCTAAAAGCATTTACAATGTAAAAAAATATCCTTTAGGCTCTGGAAATCTTGAAGGAAAACAAATTGCAGAATGAATTTTATCAATAGAGATACTAATAAATATTTCATTAAGTATCAAATGCAGTACCTGAATTCAGCAGTCCTTATGGACATGATTTCTGTCGAGTTCAGAGCACAGAGAATAGCTCCTAATCCAACTAAATCAACGCTTTTTAGTGTACTGATCGTCTGGCCAGAGTCTTCCAGAAAGCCTTGCAAAATAGATCTTGCCTACAAAAGCAGTAAGATATTTTGCATGAACAGAGTAAACATAATTGAAGGGTTTGTTACTGGAAGCTCAAAATCTTACCAGAAGCTATGGACCATATATAATCCTGAGCCTCCCCAATGTAATTAATTGGGGTTTTGCCGTGGCCTTCAGGAGGAGCACTGTCACCACCTATATGTGACGCTTAAACAGGGCACTGTTACACAACCGCATCCCGAGTGCAAGTGAGTTGAAAACACTCTGCACTTCTTCTGCCGGGTCACAAGGAAACACCTCACCAGAAGAAAAGGGCATTGACGTACCTAGCAGAACTGCACAATTCAATTAAATTGCGCAAACATAAATTATTCAAGGGATCAATATAAAATTTTTTGTTTTTCTAATACTCAGGTTGTCTTGTCTTATTTAAGTGTCATATATAGGTGGTGACCTGTGTTTAGGATTAATTTTCAGATATAAGTGGGATATTGGTATCAAAATGCCTTTGCAAGCCTAAGTCATTTAGGATGGTGCTCATCCTAAACTAACCACTTAAAAATTGTGTGTCTAGCTTAAGCCTGCCACCAAGACATCCTCCAAAGTCAGTGAAACAAACAAGCATCTTCCAAGATTTCCTAATCTATCCACAGTGCTGAGCCTCAAACGACTAACAAAAAATAGCTGCCTAACTTTTAGACAACTGAAGTCAGGCAGGATGAATCTCTTTTAATTAGCTATTCTTATTGATGGCAGGAAACTAGTATTGTATAAAATCCTCCCAAGCGCTTCCTTCAGATAGTGCTCCTCAGAACAAGACTATATTAACCAGATTTATGATAATCTGCCAAAGCTGGCTTCAGCCATGCCAGCCTCCATGCAACCGAGGAGCCCTGATGGTATGGGTCACACAGTCAGAAGTATGCTGCCAATTGCATATACAAATAAGGGCTTTTAACTCTTATTATGAAAGTCCCAGTGGCATAACTAGAAGTTGCTCAAGGCAAGGAAGATGAGAGGAGCATATCTCCTAATAACTTAGGCTTCTAAGGCAATGGATGCTGGAGCTGGGGGCACGCTACCTCTTCAGTGATTACTCTTGTTTAGGAAGGGCTAGTATGTCCTTGCAGTAGTGTCCATTCTGGGGCCGGTGTGAGAGGAGCTCCTGACCTCTTTCTACTACTTAGTGGGCAAGTGCTAAAGAATACACTCATCGCCACCACAACTAGTACTGAGTGATGTCCTCTTGGCCATCTCACCAGGGAAGCCAGCAGCCAGGCAGACATCAGTGCTGACCTACCTGCCCGCTTTCACTGGGGTCACAGCTGCAGAAAAGCAGCAGGGAGTAGTGTGGATTGCTGTATGTTTCCTAGGCGATTCCAGGACTCCAGTCCCCTAGGGCATGAATCCAGAGCCTTTCACAAGGAGTACATTCAATAACATACTTACCTGGGTAAGAGTCCATTCCGTTTGCTGACTAAGTACAGAAATGGTGTCGACAGAATGCAAATCCAGCTCTTTGATTTCATATTCAGTGAGTGCCAGAGCAATGCGGCCCAGGGAAACAATATGATAACTCTTCCAGTCTGGCAGCGATCCCCAAACCTTTAGAAGACATTCATTAATGTCTGTTAGATCATTATGAATCTTCCTCTACATACACCATTCTCTATCCCCCTGGTTTTAAAAGTTCCAATACCCGAAGTATGCCTCTTTGCACACAAAAGGCAGAGCTCAGGTATTGTGAAGGTTTTCAAGGTTCTACACTAATAATGGTTAGTTTATCTAAAAATGCTGCAATTTGACAAGCTTGAGCTTGTTGATAAGTCAGCACAGGGACTGCTGGAAGTGTTGCTGTAGGAGCAAGTACCACTAAAACAATAAAAATGCGAGTTTGTGCCAAGATCCATGCTGTTACACGGCTACTGCAAAAGCAGCACCTGGACTACCCAGGCTTCTACAGCAGCTGCAGTCGCTCCGGTGGAGTGACTCTAAATTGCTTTCATGACCAGTCATTCTGCCTCAGTCATTGACAGGGAAAGCAGAAATCGAAGCAGAGAATTGGGTGATACAGACAAATAGCCAATTCCTAAAGCTCTGATTTCTAGTTTGTGTGCATACAACACTAAAAAAAAAAAAAATCATTTTAATGTGTTTCTATACGTACAGTTAAATCTGTAAAGCCCTGTAAAAATGAAGAATAAGCAGGGGCTCTTCTATACCGGTACCAAAGTATTTAAACTGGCAAGTTCCACTGTTGTATCTGTGCTTATCTGTGATATAGTTACAGTGATTCAAAAGCTGTCACAGATCATCCCTAAGAAAATTCTGATTTCAGGAAAAGGTCTGCCTGAATAAGGAATAATGAAAGTCCATTAAGAGCTGAATTTGCAGAGGCCAGAACTGTCAATTACATTTAGCTGGAAATGATAGAAGATGGTAGTCCCTGGTTAGTAACTCTCAGGATGTGGCCAATTGTCTTTACAGAAAAAAGACACTGGGTTTTGGCTGGAGGAAATGACTTGAAGAAGACAGGCATACATTTAAAAAAAAAAAAAAAAGCTCCCTTTGAGGGTCTCATGTACTTCAGCCACTTTCCATTATGTCAGTAATACATGACAGTTTTCCAGTACATGATTGTGCTGCTAACTCCACATAGGAAAACAAAACTAAAAGCCCAGTCCTGGGCTAAATTGATCATTCATGCTGTCTGATTCATGGAAATATTTCCATTTTCAGGATAGCTACAATTTAACTTTTATTCAAAAAATTAGAAAGGTCAAAGCTAGTAAGGACTTGTTGGAGTATCTCTGCAGTTGCCTACTAAATAAGGTTTGCACCTTCAGATACATATGAAGCTGAACAACATGCATAAAATAAAGAAGATACTGTTCATACCAACATGCATATGCAACATAAAGCAGCCTCAGGACTGCCGAGGTGCTTTTCTCAACCATGACCCTGGGGTTAAGGATTTGTTTAAGAGATGCTTAGCTAGACCTGTACCTCCTGACTGAGTTTCCACCGGATCTTTTATGTTGGTTTTATGATGTCATAAAGAAACAGAAAAAGGGTCCAAGCCTGGGAAATGTCAATCTTTTCCAAAGAAAATAGATAGTAAAAAGCATTAGCCCAGTTTTAAAGCTCTTAATTCTCTAGCTTAAGAGATACATGAAACACATGCAGTTAAAAATGTTGTGTGTCTGTTTCCTGATCTAGGTCATAAACTAAAGAATTTGAAGTACTTCATAAATAGAATTATCTGATAGTGCTGGATGAAATCTCAGACATAATGATATAAATAACACCATACATGAAACTGAAACACTCCTTTGTCCTCATTCACCTAGAGACTACAGATCCATACATCTGTTACTATTGCAGAGCTTGGAGACCTTCCACTTACAAGGGAGCTAAGCTTCTTACTTTCATTAAGAGACAATCTGATAACCAGACTTTCTGAATTAGTTTGGGACCGTGAGTAGTACACAGTTTCTTTTAGGGGAAATGAATCAATTTAGGAGAAATTAAAGCTGGCTTAATCAAACCTTTAATCAAAGACGCCCTTTAGTTAATAACATAACAGCATCTTATGCACATAATTTCAAAGAACTTTGCCTGTACTATCTGATTTCTCATGCTTCATGTTCAGTGTAATACCATGCTGCATTTTGCAAATTAATAAAGAAGTCTGTCTAGCAGCAATCTGTCTTACAAACACTCACACAGACAGAATATACTTTCATTCAGTGCACTACAGATCTGTATATCTTTGAATTGAATATAGCTGGGTTATAACCTTGTTGGCAATTTGTCTACAACAGATACCACTCTGTAGGTATACCATTATGTTGCACTGCTGTAAAATATTTTACTTCGCACTATCTCAGACAAGCACCGTTTTTATTTTCTTCTAGGATTATACTGTTTTCCATTTTCCTACCCACATGTCTCCGTGCTGACAGAGTGAAGCTGTCTTGGGAAGAATGCATTTGATGCAGTGGGCTGTTGTCCTACTGCAACAAGCCAGCAGAGACAGAATTGCAGAGTCTCACCATCGGCTTTTGGAAATCTGGTTAGTGCCACTTTCTCTTCAAGCAGCTGCAGTTCAGGAGTTTTAGAAGCTGAGCTTCACTGCTAAAAAAACTGCACTGTTGGCCTTACCTACCCAAAAATCATGGTCAGCTCCACTACTTTGGCTGCAGCTGCTGGTTTAAGGAGATGCTGCCCAGGTCCACCCTGTCCCCTGCTCCTGCTTTCCTCCAGAGGTCACAGCCCTCAGATCTCCAAGGATCTGCACTCGTACTGCTTGCAGCCAACTGCACTTACGGATGCTTCCTAACCTCATTCTGTCAGAATGATCCGATGGAGCCTAAAAAGGACTTTTAAAACATTGGATCATTTTGACAGAATGGGATTACAGAGTAGGTAGCCAAGCAGCGATGGAAGCAGAGAGTAGATGACCTCCAGCAGATGCTGGTGACAGGAAGCTGAAGATAGGCCGGGGATGGCAACCTGGGTTTTCTGCAACCAAAACAACTTGTCTGACTGCACCCTAAGGCTTTTCCTTGCTGAAACAAAAGTATGTTTGGGACAGTACCTGTTCCCTGGCAGTGCAGACAGCCACAAAGCTGCAAGAGGAGGTCACCCCCAGGAAGGACTGCAGCACCAGCAACAGGATGAAGCAAGGTCTGACTTCCCTCCCAGCGCACAGGTGGACAAGGCACTGCTGCTTGGAGCCCAGACACAGAGCTGGTGCTCTGCCCCAGGCACAGCACGCTGAACGCACCCAGCGCAGCACTCCTATGTACTGAGTACTCTGGCACAGATCCTGCACCACGGTGCCAGATGGGGAGAAGTTTTAGTTCCGGCCTCCCGCACTGCTGCTGCAGCATGGACATCATGCATGGGCTGAGCCCAGGGCAGAGACCTCTCTGAGGAGATCAAGAGGAGCTGTATTGCTGCACTCGGGAAGAAAGAGGTGCCAGTGGTGCTGCAGCAGTGGTGACAAGAGCTGAGACTGCAGTCCTGTTCCTTTCCAGCCTGGCAAAGATAGAGGTCTTCTCTCTGCTGTGTTTCCTAACTTACACTCACCACTAACATCCTAGTAAAGACAGACTAAAAGCATGTGGCTTTTTTTCCCCCCTAAAATTTCCCACTGATGGGTTTGTCGCTGCCTGTGACAAGAAGGCAAGCAAACAAGCTTTGTTCAGTGAATAGCAGGCTCTTTCAGTCAGTCTGGTTTTACACCACTGTAAACTGTATTTAACATTGATATGGACAGTTTAATGCTCCGAGCTTAATTCTCAGCAGGCTAATCAACAGCCTATAGTACTGCTTGCTGATTTTTCAGTTATGGAAGAAAAGTGAGAAGCAAGCAACTAACTGAAAAGCAATTCAAAAGTAAAAGCACTTAAGTTTTTCAGCTGCCAATAGGTCAAAACTACTTGCCTGTTGACTCTAAAGCAAGGGCAATAGTCTTCTATCACCATCCCACATTATTTTTCCAATAAACAAAGCTATTCTTGCAGCAGTAGTGACATTGCCATAGCACAGTTATTTGAGAACTGCATAGTTCAATAACAGCAAATCAAATTATGGATTTAATTTTCCTTCACAGACAGGATAGTTACCTGCTTGGCTTTTTCCTTCAAGGCAATAAGCTGGGAGCTGTTAAAACCTGAGACAGTCCCAAGAAGTTCCACATTTTTGTCAAAAGTCCCTGCATCCATGCATTTCAGTTCCTGAACTGACCAAAAGACATTTGCTTCTGCTAATTTAATAATTTCATCCGAAGAAGGAGCTCTGGTTCCAAGGCAATCTGGAAAAAAGTCAAACAGCAAGATTTTTCTTCAAGGAGACTGAAAAAAAGAAATCAAAGCAATATAGAGATTTAAGAGGGTAACAGACTATGAATTAACTGCATGATAACTGATGTGGTATTGATTAATTTATCTTGCAATGAAATAATTTCTTTAAATATTTACATTGTTAACATTCTGGATATAAAACTAGAATTTGGCTAACTTGCAAGAAATTTGTTATATTCTTTATCCTCCAAAGGCAGTGCATGCTGAAAAAGAAAATAGGAGCAGATGTATATATTCAGAACAGTTACAATATAGGATGCCACGATAAAACTAAAATCTGGATGTGTGCAATGAAAGTAACCAATATCTTGCAAGCTTCTTTCAAGTCTGATTCCCTAAAGGGCATCAAAACCCAGGCAAGGGTTTATTCTGAGGTAAACCCACCATTTGCTGGGAGCCTTGCTGGAGTAAGAATGAAACGCAAATCTTTGGGATGACCTCGGTGGAAGTCTCCATATAGCTATCTCATTGTTCACAAAAAAACGTTGCAGCTGAATAAACTTCTCCACATTCAAACAGCACATTTGTGAATCCAGCTCAACAGGAAAGAAACAGACATGAGAAGTCCTTTTACTCTGAAATACCCTGAAAAAGACGTATGTCTTGTAAGACTTGCCTGACATTTAAACAAGGTGAAGACAGAAGCTAGACGTGTCAGAGAAGCGCGGTGCTTATTCTTTATGTCAAGCATGTCATTAAAATGTCAGGATCGAGAGAGGGCTGTTCACTTACAACAGAACTGTTTGGACAGACAAACTCCATTTTAAAATCTTACTTACGGTCAGGTTCTGGCCCTATGCATGATCAAATGAGACAGTTTCCACTGTGTGTTTTAAAAAATCCCCATCTTTGTTGGCATAATCTACCTCTAATATTGATGGAAAGCAGGAATTGGAATCCTAATGTGGTTGCTTACTGCTCTCTCTCCTGTCACTAATTTAGGAAAACCTTATTAAATAATTATCTAACCAAATAATCCCTACATGTCTTCAGATACGGTCATTACCAGTAAAAAGCAAGAATTTCACAGATGCTGTGCCTGAGCTAAGCACCCCCAGATAAATAAATTAAAGCGAGGATGTACAAAGTAGATTTGTACTTTGAAAGGAGGCAGGGGAGGGATTTATTTGCATCAAAGGATGCTGCAGTAGTGGGTAGAACACTGAAAAGATTGAATCTGTTGAGCAAACGAAAATGTTGTTCAGCTTCCACTGTAGCAGCTGATGTTCTGCTCTCCCTTTACACCGCCCTCTTGTGAAGCTGCATTGTTTCACTTTCCCCTGCTGCAAAAGGTCAGCTTTTATCATGTAAATACTGCCCATCCAGACACAATGCAGTTCCCTTCCCCAAGCCACAAAAAACTAATATTTTGTGTTCTTGGAAAAAAACATTGATTTTATTACTTGTAACACACCAGATACATTGGTGCGATTACAGACAGAAATATAAATTAAACTCCTGGCTTTGCTTCCTGTATCTGATGCTACTTCACTCTTCCTTTTGCTATAGAATCGCATATAGTTTGATGAAGAACATATTATGTACATATAATGTATTATAACACCTCAGTGCTTGAGGTAAGCAACTTGAATTCTTTTTCTGCTTTCTGGTTGCACCTTGGACACACAATTCCTGAGTTTTTTGCCTCATATGTTCCATCTTGCCTTAAGCACCACCTTTGTTTTTATCTTGATGTAGACATAGATGTAAGAACTCTGTCACTGGTAATTGCTACTGTTATTAATAGCTCACAACTGGACTGTGGGAAATGTAAAATAGCAGGTTGGTAGCATGAAGAGCATCAGTGTTATTCTAGAGCCATTCTCATAATACCAAATTTTTTGGTGCGTTACAAATCAGCCATAAAACTTCATTCATTATTGAAATCACCATGTGAGTTGTGTGGAGTTGATAAGATTACATTTGGTAACAGAACTTCAGTACCACACTTGGACTGCAGAAGCATTTCTTAGGCTAGCACAAACAATCCTTCAATTTTTCATCTCTCAGACTTGCCCCCAGCTGAGCTCGTGCACCCCAAGTGAAGAATGAAAAACCTCCATAGCCTTGGGGCCAAGTTATCTTTTGACAAAGATCATTGGCTTCAGTGGCAGGCTTATATTGGTCTTGCAATGCAGGTGAGACAGCACTGCAATTGCACAAAACACGAGTTAGTCTGATTAGAGAAGTCTTCGGGATTCACATTGTTGTGATCCAGAGTTCTAAAAAAGCACATGGAAGAACACAAACATACTGAAATACCTGATGCTGAACCTTTAGTCCTGTGGCCCATGTCTAAAGAAATATGATTTATGATCTGATGGTTTACTTGTTCAAGGAAGAGTGAATTTCATGCACACAGATGGACTAACAGACTGCTATTCCACCAGCTCGATTCTGCTTTTTTAGAGCATGGTAACTGTGTAATGACTCCTCTGATCAACAGAGGTCATGTTTTTTTTCAGGCTTTGCAAAAATACAACTCTGTAGAACACCCTCTGTCTCTCTCTGTATATGAATACAGCATTATCAGGAGCAAATTCATTCCCAGAGACACACAGTCATCATTCAGAGTTCCTGTTACACGAGCAGACGGATTTCCATGGTGGCTTAGGGCTTGCAGAGAGCTTGGACCCGTGTTCCATTAGGCAGAGAACCAATGGGGAGATAAAGGCAGACAGCACCAAACTCCTTGAAGTTGTTGGGTTCTAAATTCCCATTAGCACTTTCAAAAGCTTCCCCCACAGCAGGGTTTTTTGCCATGGTGCAGGATGGCATAGCTTAAAAATTCTGCCTGGGTGAATTTCAAGTAGGAGAAAGGATACAGTTATTGTAATAATAGAATAGTCAAAGTATCTATGTTATACAAAGAAAGTGATCCATTTGTCACCAGAGGTTCTAATAGATTAGTTTGGTTGCGAATGAAAATACCTTTTAGATTATAACAACCTTGTCCATTTGGACAAACAAAACACAGTGCCGCCAATGTCAGATTTAAGAACAGTTGAGTCAACATACGCTCATGTCTGGCAAAGGATTAATTATGTGCAGTCTTTTGGCACAACAGTAACTTGTCACCTTCACAGCTTTTTAATTCAAGGATTTTCACTTAGATTACAAAGGAAAGTAAAAATAAACAAAAAAGTACAAATAAACAAAACCCTCTAATTCAAATAATTCATCTTTTTCCTTTGTGCACTCAGGAACATTCCAGGAGATGCTTAAGCATACAATCCTGTAATGAAATTAAGCATTTCAGCAATTGGTCAATGCATGAGACAACCATGGGCAACAGAATGAAGACTCCCTGTTTTTGCTAAAAGTCTGAATGTCTTTAAGTTACTCAGTTTACTCAAGTGACTCTTTAAGTTACCTCAAAAAAAGTTACTTTTTATTGTCTGACTTCTCAGACTGCATTTGATGACTAGGTGAAACAAAAAGTCTGTTTGAACTGCACCATCACAGCCCAAAATGGCACCATTGAAAATCTGGCAGTTCGCACAGATACCAGGTGAAATACTGACCAGGTCTGGCGAGAGATGATTCGATGTTGGCAGTGGCATTGAAGACAGATTCAAATACAGTTGATAGAAGCTCTTCAGCTGAAGGAATTAGTCCAATTGTCCTTGCTATTTGTAAAATGATATCAGGGAACTTCAAAGGGAAAGAAAGTATAAATAAGACTTCTTTCTCCCTGTTAAAACAAATCCATTTGCAGAGAAAGACTTGTGCAGACCTCAGCAAAGTAGGGGTTAGTAACAGCTCGACAGCCTTCCTATTTGTGCAGATGTTTCAGAAGAGGAGAGTGAATTGGCTGCTACCGAAAGGTCAACAGCATATGTTTGAGGGAGAACAAAAAAATAGAAACAAAGCAAATTCTGAGTGATTCTCCCTCTTGTGTGCCACCTCAGCTTCTGGCAACACCTGAGTACTGCCTGATTGGAGTCTGTGTCCAGACCCTCCTGTAGCCGTAAGTTCCACCATTTTAGTATGTGCAGTACGGAAAGTACTTTATTCTGTTTGTCTTAAATTTGCCAGATAAGTGTAAGAATTGAGGATAGGAACCCAATTAAATTGTGAGAAATAACTTCAACCTATTCACCTTTTTTAGGTTTTTTTGACGTCTCTCCTCTGCCCTGCTAGACACCTCCCTTTCAGTTGAAAAGTCCTATTCTATTTGGTCAATTATAAGCATTATCTCCTGAGGAAAAGTTGCTGACTGTGCTCACATATTTCTGCTGAAGAATGAATTCCACATTCCAGTATAGTTTACTCCTATACATAAAAACTGTAAGATTATAAGAACTAAAGAGGGCAAAGAAATTACAAAGTGCAATGCTGAGGCTATCAGTTATTGTTAGGTGTGCTGCACTGGCCCTAGGGCAAAGGGCCACATGATTAAATGCTAATTTGATCAGTACGATCCCATTATTAACAGGATAAGAAACATAATTTTTATGGTTGGAAGGCAGGGGAATGGAGGAAACAACATCGCAAGGTGTAAAGTACTAAAAATGTTTGAATCTGCGTCACTATAAACGCACCATTTTTCTTTCTACATCACAATGTACAATTAACATTGTATACTTGCAAATAATTGCTTTTATTACCATTACTTTCAAGAAGAAATCTCATAAATTTTGATGGAGTCAAGAATGTGTGAAACTTTAACACGTGGTTCCTTGCCAAGAAAATTATTTACCTAGTTTAGCATTCAGGTTACATAATTTAGACTGTGTTATGACATTCACAAATCCAAATGCTAACATTATCTTTTATAAATTTAAAAATTATAATAAAAACATACCTTTTCAGCAAGGACGTTTAGTTCCCCTTTTGACAGCAGAGCTATGAATGGTCCAACATCTAATGTTGTTTCAGCTGTCCAGTTGTTTGGGGAGCTGAAGAAATATTTTAGAAAATTATATTAATGAAGAATGTTTGCAATTAAAATTATACTAAAACTTCAGAGCTTTTCTTATACTGTATCATATAGGAAGCACAGACATTTTTATGCCAATGTGATGATTCACGCGTATTAACATCAGACTGCATTTTCTCATCTTTCTGTGATATATAGGGCATTAGTGGAATTCTCAGTATATTCAGAGAAAGCCTTCAAATATTGTGGCAGCTGAGCGCTCTCTCTCCCTCAATATTCATAGTATTCTTAGCATTACAGTCTTCAAGCAAGGAGAAAGAATTCTTTTTTTAAAACAAAATTTACTATTTTCTATCTGGTTCATACAGCAGTAGTAGGCTGCAAAATGGTATCAGAAGAGAAGTAGAAACCTCATAACCAAAGTTGAAACCATCCTTTTTCCAAGAATCTTATCCTAAGGACCAATGCGGCTAGTACTTCAAGCAAGCAACACTTGCCAGTACCTGCTTATAAATTAAAAAAACCCCAAGCCCTCCTCTATTCCGATATTTAATTATTTGCAGGTGTACAGGGGCTGTTTTTCATTGGTGTTGGGCAACTGTAACTTTCCCTGGTGTCAGCAGGACCTGTGGCTGCTCAGTGTTTCTGAAAAACAGGTCCATGCACACTTAGGAGAAGTGGACAGTTTTCCCCTCATTCTGAAAAGATTGAGGTCGCTGAACAACTCAGGAAAGTAACTCAGTGTGGCACCAGTCTGCTGCTAATGCTGCCTTTTTAAAACTGAGGGACAGAAACATGAAACACAGGTGATGCAACAGAAGATTTAAATCTATACCTTATTAGCTCTGTATTTCTACTGTCTGCTATTTCATTCATCTACAGTGTCAAGAATTACGGAAGGCAGACACCTGGGAGAGCCACGTCTAATGACACCTATGCCATTTCTGTATGAGAGACCAATTCTATGATAGGTACCGTATCTCTTGAAATAACATGCTAGATTATTTGTAGGAATTTCAGATCTTAAAAATTAAATTCAGGTTTCGTTCTGAGTGGTGCTGGGTGTTTCAAAATGTATGTAGCTTAGCACTATGCAGGTTTATTGTGTTTGTTTGATACAAATCTGGCAAACGTTACCCAAGCCAGCTGATGGTTGACTTAAGAAAGCACTTGGATAATAATTTTCAGCCTGAAAGAGCCTGAAGAAGATGGTAAAAACAAATCTGTTACTAGTGCACATTCCCACAGGAAACTTTATTTGGTTTGTTACTTCACTGTGAGGATGTTTGACTGGACAAATATTTTCAAAATAAAATAAAATAAAATAATTTAGCACAGCATGTCATGATTCAATAAACTCGATCTGTATCAAGATTAATGCAGGGATGGGATCTGGTGGAAAATATAGCTATTCCATTACCAGAAAAATCCTGACTAGGAGGAAGCTGAATGAGCACCTAAAATTATTAGGTGGATCAAGAGACAGACTTTGGGGCTGAAGGGATTGTTAGAAACTATGCATTCAGCTTCCCTTTTCAAATGCAAGGTACTTCTAAGAGACAATGCAAGAGAGAAACTGTATGTTCTTGCCAGATAGAGGATGGCTTCATTTTTTGCATGACTGATACAGCAGTGTGATTCCAGTCAGCCTCCTAATCCGAGTCATTAATGACATCTAACACGCTGTCCACTTTGTTGCTCCAGTTGGTTGAACTTCATATCACTCTGCTTCTTCTCTAGCTCTAGGTGCTTGCAGTAATCTTTATTTCTCTTCTCACACCACACACTGAGTATCCCACTTCCATTTTCCCATTCTTTGCCTGTAATGCCCTCTCTCTTGCCATACCAGAGAGTCTGTTTCCCTGCCCCTCCTCAAACATTACACTTTCTCTCCTTTTCCTCTGGGATTTAAGTCATGCAGGGTGTCCCTGGAGTTGTATTTTGTTCCATAGTTATCATGTTACACACAAGAACAGAAATGTCCTTCTAGTGGACAGAGAGCCCAAGCTTGTCCAGTGATAGAAGTTGCTTTGTGTTGTTTTCATTGCAGTTCTATCTGGGCAAAGCAAACGGTTGGTATTTACATGGCTTAACCATAAGCAAGGTGATATATCTAATACCTTACCTGTATAACTCAAGGAGTTTGTATTTAATTTCAGTCTTCTGCTCATGGCTGAGCTGTTGGCAAAGTTTGAATTGATGAAGGGCTGTTGCCATTGCCTTCAGGGACATTCTGCCATGTAGAAAGGCTGGAGGTAAGTGGCAGATTAGATTTCCAAGTAGGTCAACATCATATTCATCAGCAATGGTGCCGTTCTGAAACAAGAAGCATTTACCTTGTTGGCAGAGCTAATCTTGGCTCTTGCCCTGTGTCACTCAACTGCATCACAATACATTTAAACTCTGTGACCCTTTAAGGAACAAAGACACAATAGTTTGCACTGGCAACTTAATCTACAAGTTCTGCCGAGACTGCTTTATACTTTTTGCTTTTACTAATGCAACTGGTGATATTTAATCAGCACTTGTTAGAGTTTTCAGTGTATTCTTTATTCCATACTGAAGCACACATAAAAAATAATTAAAACTAAGTCTCCTGCCACACTCGCTGTATCCAGGTGACCACCCAACACCTGCAGAGATGGTGCAGTTCTGCCTGGCAGCAGAGCCACAAAGGGGCCACAAGCTCTTGCTGTCAGAAGGCTTAGCTCTGAGGGGTTTCCCAAGCAGCTGCCAAAACACTAGGGATTATAGGGCTGGTTAGGATGTATAAGTGCATGAATATTCACAGCTACATCAAAGAACTAGTTTCCCCTAAAAACTGGTGAATGCTGCAGCTCCCAGACAGCAGAAGTCACAAAATCCTCCTGGTACCACCACTGCTCCCATGGAGCTTCCTGTGCCAGGCACAGCTCTACAGACTCGCACCGCTTCGAGCAAGGGGGAACAGCTCCAGGTGCAAATGGGTCAGCTCCAGGCTGTCCTGGCCAGTTACTGTGGTCAGCAATGACATTTCATGAGAACACTTTGCGGCATGCATGGAGTCAAGGAAAATTGTTAATGAAGCTATAAAAAGATTTCCTTAGGCAGGGAACAATAAAATCAAAACAGTACACCAAAAAACTATAAGAATACAGATGGGTAAGTCAAGAACTTCTGTAGATGGTGACTGACTTTACTGTATGAAATGCAGTACAGTGATATGTGCAAACAGAATGCCAGAATGGCTGAGTTTGGAAGGGGCCTCTGGAGGTCGCCTGATCCAACTCCTCTGCGCAAATCACGTCA
Organism: Scopus umbretta; assembly: GCA_013400535.1. Lineage (NCBI taxonomy): Eukaryota > Metazoa > Chordata > Aves > Pelecaniformes > Scopidae > Scopus > Scopus umbretta. The sequence continues at coordinate 69,686 of VZTL01039394.1, forward strand.
GCTACAGGAGGTTGCTTGGGGCCTTGGCACTAAGGGCTCCTCTGAGCTAAGTGATAGTCTAAGCTGCTCTTGCTTGTGACGATAAAGAAATTAGTATGCTGCGTTATTCCCTTTTGGGCTCTCAGAGTCCATCGGCTGTGGTTTCACCGCACAAACACAGAGCAGGGGAGCCTGTGTCTCTGGTTGCTGTCTGTATAGAAGAGACCGTGAGCGCGTGCACATGGATTGGAGAGTACAAACAGGCAGGATAACTTTGTGATGTACCACATGACAATAAAGGGAGAGAAAACTAATCAACCACTCTCACTTAGTTTGGAATTGTCAGTGGCTAATTACAGATTACTTTTTTTGCAGCTTCCCCCTCCACTGCTGCCCATTCCTAGCCATACCTACCAAGCACTCCTGTACTTTTTGCAGGACAGCATTCTTTTTGTGAAGGCTTGGATTCAAAAGGTCCATCTCAGTCTTCCCTAGACTTTCAATGAAAGGGACACACAGAGGGCCTGAGACATAGTCCAGGTACTCAGTCCTGCAGAAGGAATTCAAACGGTCTCAGAATGTAAACCTGACCTTCATACACCTGTAACCACACCCATAAAATCTGTGATGATGGAAAAATTTAGAGACAAGTCTGGACTTGAAAAATTATAAACTGGCCAGGCCAGAGAAAAGTTGCAATCAATTCACACCTTACTTTAACTTACATCATTTCTTCCAGTTCATCAACACATCAAATCCACTTCAAAAAATGGCTAAGGGTTATAAATAGCTGCAAGTGGACGGAAGTGCTCTGACATGCTTTAACACCATATGAAACAAGACTGTCTACAGTTCAGAAACTTTTCCTCTTTATCCTTTTTATTAGGAATAATTCTCTGATGAATGAAGATGTGGTAGGTGGGTTAAGGACAACAAGTACTTTCAGAGTAGGTGTTGTGGTTTAACCCCAATCGGCAATTAAGCACCACACAGCTGCTCGCTCACCCTCCCCCCGCCCCGGTGGGATGGGGGAGAGAATCGGGGAAAAAAAACCAAAACCAAACCCATGGGTTGAGATAAAGGCTGTTTAATAGGACAGCAGAGAAAGAGAAAATAATAATAATAGTAATGATAAAAGACTATACAAAATAAGTGATGCACAGTGCAGTTGCTCACCACCCGCTGACCAATGCCCAGCCTGTCCCCGAGCAGCGATCGCTGCCCCCCCTGGCCAACTCCCCCCAGTTTCTATACTGAGCGTGACGCCGTATGGTATGGAATAGCCCTGTGGCCAGGTTGGGTCAGCTGTCCTGGCTGTGCCCCCTCCCAGCTTCTGGTGCCCCTGGCAGAGCATGGGAAGCTGAAAAGTCCTTGACCAGTGTGAGCACTGCTGAGCAACAACTAAAATGTCAGTGTGCTATCCGTGTTGTTCTCATACTAAGTCCAAAACACAGCACTATAGCAGCTACTAGGAAGAAAATGAACTCTGAATTAAGCTGAAACCAGGACAGTAGGCTTTCTTTCCAAGAAGGCCTGCCAAATTAAACAAAATGATGTTCTTCTCCACCCAGAATGGCAGGCAGCCTTTGCAAATAATGCTACATCCCAAAGCTGCACAAGCCCAGCCTTACCAGGGTTTGTAGACAAGAGCACCAGCAACTTCTGATGGACCTGAACAAGCAACATGCAATTGTTGGCCAAATAATTTGGTGCTACAGTTCATAGAAAGCCTTGTATTAAACTCTTTCTGTTATTATTTTATTATTTTTAAATAGAGTAATGCCTTTTCAAACAGAAACCTTTTTTTTTCCTTACTTTTTTCCAATTAAATATATTCCAGGAAAAGAATAGTTCTCATTCCCTTTTATCCCTTTAAGCATGTAGGAAGAAAGAAATAAAGGAAAAGGGGAGTTAACAAGTTGTACAATTCAGGAGTTCCTATCAAGGTACAATTTTTTATTTTTTTTTCTGAAGAAAAAAGCTGTCACTGAATGTTACTTTGCTATTTACATAATGCAGAGTTTTGCTAACTTACAAAAATATTTTTAAACAGACTGAAATGTTTTTAATTAGACAGAGCAATATGCATAGGCAGTACCCAATGGCTTTGTCTTACATATCCACTCTCAAAAAAACCCCCAAACCAACTACACAAATAAGCAAACAATGTCTCACAACCAGGGGGGAGAGGGTGCAAGAAAAAAGAAAAAAAATCCAGCATAAACTACATTTAAGTAAGTTTCGCAGTTCTAAACAATTATGCTCAAGAAAGCCCAACTAATTAACGCCTTTATATTAGCAGACATCAGCAACACTATAAGCAGCAACATTACAAGTTTTTTCATTGCTGTCACACCACTGCACCGTGATTCAGCCTGTGCACAGAGCACAAGGGGGGCTGATTTCAAGGATGCAAAGGAATCCGCCACTGTGACAAAAACGGGCTGTACTAAAAGACATCAGGTATTCCCAACTTTCACTTGGCACAGGTTTTGGCTACAGTCAGTGACCACTTTTTATAAATTACCATTTGTTTGAATCATCGGTTTTCTTAGGACTGAAGAGCTTATTAAAAAAGTGCTCAGAAGGACTACTCAATGTACTGCTATGAACACAGTAACTTAAGATGTCGTACGATGTAACTTACGGAAGCACTGATAAGAGGAAGGGAGGAATAGATGCATTGGAGACTTTCCAAAACTTCCAGGCCAAACAATTAATCTAAAAGCAACAAAAATTTAAGATCTTAAACATTTAGAAATTTGGAGGAATAATGAAAATATGGTTTGTTTATTACAGCTTATAAATTAGCATGCATAAAACTGTGTGTATCATCTTCAGACAGCATTTTTCTTTGGCTTTTTTAAAGTAGTTTAGAGTTTTCTTCTTGTAGATATCAGGGATGAAATATCCTATATTTGGGTGCATGAAAGCATTTGTATGTTTTTGAAACTTATATATATTTCCAAACAGATTTATATGAATTAGGAAGTTAGAAGGACTGTAGAAATTTCTTGCAATTTGTGAGAAATTAAATTGTCAAAATGAAGTATGATAACAGTTGAATTCGCACATAAAAGATTTGTATGAACTATGTTAACAGACCAGTTCACACACACAAGATTTTGAAAAAAAAATGAAAATAGAATTAACCAAATTCTAATTTACCTACAGTTTGGGTACTGGGTAGTATGTTTATGTACACAAAGTCTTTTTTTGGTGTTACCTGATAGGGAGAAAGCAGATGAAGATTCTTTTCAAAGAATTTAAAAGTGTTTAAAAAAAGGTCTGTGCCCATACTTTCAATGAGTTGACAAGTTACTCCTTTCACAAGCTGTCCTGTGCTGATAGGAAAAGCAAAGGTCAATCTTTTGAAAATTTAAGTAGGATCTAGTCCTTACTCCCCACAATCATGTCCCAAGATACAGTTTCTTGACCACCTCTCTCTCCCCTTTCTTGTAATCAAAAGGCTGTTGAAAGTAAAAATGTAATCAAATTGAAAAATATTGACTGAACCTAAAAATATCAAAACCTCTGCAATGCTTTGATCCAGATTTTGGATTTAGAAACCCTTTTTACTGAGGAAGGTGAATTATCCTGTGGTACCAAGGAATGAATAAACATAAGACAGTACAAAATAACCATGTACAGTTTATGTTTACCTTGAAGTCACTCTCATCACAAAACTAGACTTAAGCTCCCTTTCAAGGTTATCATCCATACCTTAGCAGGTCAACAGGATAGTTTTTCTTAGACAGCAAGTCATACAGATACAAAGCCTGAAATAAAACCCACCATATTTAAAGTTAAGCTTAGGTAATTCAGTTGTAAAAGGCAGTAACTACTGCAAGGTTTTTGTATGCTTAACTCTCTTATGTACTCTAAAAACATTTCTATGGTCATGTTTGGCCAACCAAAAGGTTGGGCAGCCAGTGCTAAATTTCTTCTTCACAAGACAAGACTTCACTGACTGGCACTATGGGATGATGTTAAAGTTACGTTCATGGCACACAAACACAGAATAATTTAGGTTTGAAGGGACCTCTGGAGATCATCTGGTCCAACCTCGCATCTCGCTGGACAGAGCCAAAGGGCTGATTGTACAGGCAAATATCTAGTATACAGTACTGAAAAGAGAAAATTTGTGTAGCAGAATCCTGAAGACTTTTAAACTCAGCATATTAATGATTCCCTTTCTGTAACACTGTTTCATAATGCTGCCTCGGCTCTATGTGACTTCTGGTTGTTTATGTCTAGATATATTTGGGGCAGTTCTTTCCTTTTACCTGTGTTCCTTGAACACATACGTATTACAACACTTTTCCTATTCTCCCATCATACTAAATTGCAGTGGAATGGGAACTGCATAATAATTTTCACCTGGCTTCTTCTTAGTTCTTTTTCTTTCATCATTGAAGAATTATATCCAGTCTGCTTCCATAAATCAGAAAGAGGTATTTCTTTAAAGAAAGCTCCTTGTATATCTTTGACTGACGAAAAAAAATCTCCAGATGCAGCTATCTAAAAAGAGGAACAGATAAATACATGGTATTTCAGAACTGATGCTCTAGGTTTACAGGATTTGCCCTTCTTTCTATTCTGTGTAATATTTCTCTTAAGAGGATAAAGGAAAAACATGTCAGTATTAAAAATGCCACAGCACTAAGCAAGAGACAGCCTCCAAAATATACTTGGTGTTCAGAAAAAACACTGGGAATATTAACCGTTGAGCTGAAACACATATCTCAGTGACAACATTTTAAATCATGCTCTGCATATCTGGTTATTGTGCTCTTGTGCAGAAAGAACCTGCTGCATACTCGAGTTTATAATCACCTTCCTGAGGATCCCTTGCTGTTGTGCAGGTGACAAGTCAGACAAGTATTGGGACGTTGTGCCTCGAATAATCTGAGAAAGCTCCTTTGGGTTCATGCTGTAGAATGAGTGGGTGCTAATACCAGTTACCAACGTGCCCATTTGACTAACATTATAAAATGATAAAACCTGTAGAGAGAACAGCACAAATAACCAGAAAGTTTTCTGGCTTGTGAACAGCAGATATATTTAAAAGCAAAAGTTAATAAATAAATCAAAACTATTATTGTTGAATACTTAAAACATGTCTTGCCTGGGGATGCACTTTCCTCAGATCTCTTTCAATTCAGGCAAGACTGTCCAGGGAACAAATGTGACAATTTTCTCAGAGGCTTCTTTTTTTGAAACTTCAGAAAGGACCCTGAATCCCTCCATTACAGCATATTTGAATATATAGTCTGGGAACTCTGAACATGAAATTCTGCCTAGGGCAGTGATACAGATAAAATATATACAACTGCCAAATGCAAATAGTCATTCTCTCTGTTACTAGAGAATTACTTTGGGAGGTACAGTCTTGGATGTTTTTAATTGATTTAAGCAAAATTTTCAGACCACTAACAGTACTAAAAAGAAGTCTCGTACTAAACTCTTCAAAATCTACGGTTATTGTTGAGAAAAAGCCATTTCACTTTTAAAAAAAGAAGTCAGGAAAGCTGTTATCAGAGGTACCTTTTCATAAGAGAGGTATTTACTGGATAAAATCATAACTTGGCTTTTTGCCCACCCAGAGACTTGGTTTAATGTTGCAATAGCATTATGCACTGCTTCAGGTGACAAAGATTCCAGCTGACTTGAGGTTAGCCCAACCACGGCATCTGACAGAGATCCAAGGATATCATTCAGTGTCTGGTTTTGCATGGCAATGTTCAGGAGTTGAGATTTGAGCTAAAGTAAACAAAAAAAGCAGATGGGAAATAAAAATCTGCCAAGAACCAATTTTCATTATCACCTAAAACTTTAACTGGAGTTTCTGGAATAGGCATTGGCAACCATTTAGTGACGACACACTTCAGAAAAATGCAAAAATAGAACCATAGTTGTCAAAGGAATATGAAGCAGGAAGAAAGAGAATGAGAAAAGAATGAGCACTGTAAAAAAACCAAAAATGGGCATTTTTTCTTTGCATTATATGATTGAGAACTATTTCCACTTATTTCTTAGATCCCAGTCATTTTTCACTCTTTATTTTCCAAATTCAAGAAGGAAGTCCCTTCTCTGTTTTCAGGATTAGGTTAGGCAAGAAGATCGAAGATTGTACCCACCTTCTGAACCTCAGCCTGAAAACCTCTCAGTTGATTGCATTTAATCATTTGATGAAGTAAAGCCCGGGCCACAGCAGCATCCATCTGTTCCATGTCATCATAAAAGCAAACCAATAAACCTAGCCTATACAGAAGAAAATACATTAGCTAACTTCTGATATAAAAGGTGTCATTCTCAGAAAACTGAAACATAGTATGGTACACCCTACTTGTGCTCAAAACTTGAGTCATTTCTGTCTGTCACTAATGCCTTAAACTGCAATCTTTAAAACTCCACATGGCCTGAAATTTGGGTATGAGACATATGCACTGTTCTCTGTATTCAGCTGAACTTTACCCAGATTGCTTGTGCTGTCAAGAATTTAAGTTTCGTGGTTCCATTTGTCTGTGGCTGGATTTTACCAGCTAATGACTCCACTCCCCTTGGCAGAATTTGCAGTATGATCTCTGCTTTGAAAGGGATGGACGGCTAAATAAGTCTCTAGAAGTGGCTTGCTGAGTTCTCATCTGGATGGATTGGATGTTTTGAACTCTAAATCCTGCTTAGGTTTCACATGCAACATAACTCATTCATGTGTCAGACCAGCATTACATAGCCTCTTTATCGTTTCAGGTTTAAACAAAGCCTGCTGTATTTCACATCAAACATATGACTGGCCAAGGAATGGAGACCTGTCCAATTCAACGCCAGCTAGGAGAAAATGTGCTGAGGCTCACTGTCTTGGTTGTGCTAGCGCAGCAGTTTGCAAGGCAGTGTTGCGAACCAGACGTGGAGCTCATTTTCCTCCACAGGACCCACACTGTAATATTAAAGACTGCATTTCCATTAACCTCTGTAAAGCACAGCCACAGTCACAGTTGGTGGAGAGAAGCAGTCATACCACCAAGGGTAAGCACCTGCTGTAGGTGGCCTTCCGACTTAGACCTTGTGCTTATTTACTGCTGTTACCTGCAGCCCTGCAAAGGTCGGAATTGTTCATCCCTCTCTCTGGACTTGAAACTTCATAGTGATGGTGATTAATTTGTTTGTAGGAAGCCTAAATCAATCCCTGTCGCTGTAAACAACTAGCCTTTGCTTTCATAGTTTACACAGAACAAGAACCTACAAAGCCCAGCTTTCCTGCTACAGTCTCTGGTTTTTAGCAATTCAATGAAGGTGTAGGCAGAGTCTAGGCAATAATGTCCAGATGTGAACTAAATCAACAGCAGACAATGCTGCAGCACTATCACAAAGTCAGTAAAATTCTGCAGCACAGAAAGGCTTAGCTTTTAGTTCCTCTAGTCCCTCAACAACAACCTGCTTAGTGATATAACAACATACTGCTTCAGCAGCCCATCTGAATTCATTGGACATCGTCAAACTAACATACAAATCAAAGAAACATCCATAACTGCATTTTTATAACAAATAATTACTTTCTGATGCATTATTGCATAGCCACCAAGAGCTCTTCATCTCCTTTGGGATTAGCAGCAAGGAATAATACTACTTCTTAAAAGTGAAACTGCATTTAAATCATCAGTATGGTTAAAATGAGTAATATAAAATAAGTGTGTTGCAAAAATGGAATATATTAAGGATTATGGAGCATGACATTTCTCTCATCTGTGAGAATGTGGCACCTCTCATGAGTGGTAAAATCATTTTTGAGATTTCTGACATTGAAATGTAGAGTGTGGGCATAATTCTTCTCTTGCTTACACCTCCGACAATCTGCAATACTTCATGGAACTCAGTGAGTTACATTGCAATAATGACAGGAGCTCTGAAGCCATAAAGCATATTCTCCATTAGTTTAAAACTCCAAGGTATCCCCCAAGGAGACTACAAATAACTTCAGACAGCGGGGTCTTGGGACTAAATACATTCATTTATACAACAGTGTAAATGTAAATGTGGAGTACAGCACTTTTCTCACAGGTAGCTCATGCTCACTGCGTATTTTTTAATAAAGGCAGTTTATTTTGTTTTTTTTATTATTGTTAAAGTAAGTTTAGTGCTGATTTGACATCCCTGAAAATGCAGTTTCCTGCTTAGACACACAACAGTCACATGTGTTTAAACGTGGCTCATCTCTACCCTGCAGGACATAAAAAGGACAGCAGGATGGGCTTCATACCTCTTCACCGTGTGACCTCTCTGGTGACACCCATGGCAATTAAAAACCCCTTGCAGTCCTGGCTGGCATGAGCTAGGATTTCCTCCTTAAATCCTAACTGTAACACAATTTCCACAAAACACCTCCATCTTCTGTGATTCAAACAGCCAAGGCAACTTATGTCCTGCTATCCCAATTTATTTTGCTGCTGTACTGTACAATGTGATGAGGCTTTGATTGGGTCCCCCAAATACTGTTGTAGTCCTCCTACTAATACTACATACAATGCCTCACTGCAGAGCAGGAGACAAAGCATTAGCTAATTAGGCACACCTCCAAAAATTCATAAAGTAGCAATTCTTCACTGTTGCTAACCAGGGTTGGATTTCAGCCTGGATTTTTCTGCCTGAAGGAAAAAGCTATGCCACATCAACAATTTCATCAGCTACCTGTTGCTCCTCTCTTTTCTCCTTACTTACTTGTTCTCTCCATACACAGCCATAAAAGAAAAGGAAAAGCCGTCTTGCCTGTAGATAGTTGAAGTGTTTCTCATATCAAATCCTGATGCATTTATTCTTTCCAGGAAAGCTTGTGCAAGCTCTGGTGTAATATCATACACTGTGTCCAACTGCTTTGTTGCATTGTCGTAGCTAATGAATAGTCTTATCTGACCAGTGCAAACAAAATCGTGCATCAGGATTATGAAACAACTACATCCAATAAAATACGTTTGACACTCTAAATTAATTGCCTCCATTCATGTTATAGAGAATGGAAGAAAATAGATTTGGATAATACAGTATTTTTGAAGGCAAAGCTGAGTGAGTGATTCTCTGTCAAATAATTTGAGGGTCTTCTATCATTGGTCCCTCTCTTGCTTTCAGTACAAGTCACAGAAGTCTGATACAGATAAAGAATTACATATTAATGATAGGTAGTTTCAAATTCCAAAGAGAGAAGAATATTTGGTTGACAATGGATTTGGATTCACTTTATATGTAAGTAATTAAAATATATAAACTTTTTGTTTCACATTTAAGTTTGCATTTGTGTTCATATTGTTTGTAGCTGACATCACTTGACAATGATATATTCAACCACGTTTTGTTACTTACTTCATAGAGGCTAATTTTCAGAATTTCTTCTAATGGGAGATGGACCATGTATCTTCCCAAAATCCATAAGTTTTCTGCACTGACCCAAGAAGCTGACTCATTGAAACCTGTTTTGTACAAATAAATACTCACTACAACATTAAGAAAGTAATTATTTTTCAAATATATTGTAGCCAGTGTATTGTCATTGGTAAATAACAAAAAAAACCTGCAAATCAGAAAAATCCTTAGCAGACAGAGTCAGATTCCCTCCATTAGCTAGATTTTAGCACTGCATTTTTATGAGCCCATACATTCTTTAATGAAAATGAAATAGTGATTCAAATGTCTCAAATTTTCTCATATGAAAATGATTAATATTTTATGTTGTTGAAATAGAAAATGGATAAAGTTTGGGACAGGAAAAATTAAACCAATAGTATTAAATGTGGAGCAGCACTTTTTAAATTAAGTTTTCCTAATCAAATATATTATTTAAGAACACCAGGAAGGCGTGATACTTTGTAACACTTTATACATCTGATATATTATTATTGACACCACTCATTTCAGCAATATGCAATAGCAATAATGGAGAAAATGAAAAATCATTCATATACCTATAGGGAAATAGGTTGGCAAAAAATACAAAATACTGCATAACAGTTAAAGAATGTCATTTAGTAACATTCTCCCAAGGACTGAAAATGAAATCAAGATCCAAATATTCCTGAGAAAAAAAAGTATTTATGGACCAGGTGGGTACTTCAAGCCAGAAAGTATTTTCTCTGAAGTGCCATAATGTGGATGGCTCAACGTGTTATACCTTTGAGCGTATTCCTTAGCAGTGCTGGTGCTCACAACTCTGTTAAAATAAAATCATCAGTGCATTTTGCAGAGTTTTCAGTATCTGAAAAAACAGCCTATAAGTATCAGAAGCTGAAGAACCCCATTTAGTAAGTGATTTTTTTGAAAACACAGATCTAAGCTCCTTAGCTGAGATAAGACGATGCTTCCATCAGACCTGTCTGTCAAGCCTCCGCTTTTTGAAGTGATATTACCTCCCATTACCAGGAATATTAAAAGAGTTGAAGGATATGATAGAAGAGTTAAACAAAAACTATCACAATTTAAGGATGTTGACTGTGGCCTTAGCATAACAGACTTGCAGTTACCAACCACGATAGCTGTGATCCCCAAAAGTTGTTTTGTTATTTTTAAATAAGGTACAAAATTCAAAAGTTACAGCCTCCCGTTTTTTGCAAGGTACCAGCACACTTCATCTCTGAATACCTCAGCGTTTTTAATATGAAACATGTAAGAACTGGCTGAGTGGTGAAGAAATTTCTTGAAAAGTTTGACTCTTAAGACAGAGAAGCCACATGTCATCTCCTGCTCGCCCAGTGATCCAGCTGCAGGGGCTGCCTGACACCGCAGGGAGAAGTGGTGTGACAGAAAAGCCCTCTTCATTTCTGCTGGCACAACAGAGACATGGCAATGAGCGCTCTGTCACCAAAACCAGCAGAAATGCTCGGGAGATGGCCCCGTAAGCACCACAAATACGAGGCTTCTTTCAAGTTTTTCTGCCGATCTTCAGCGAGGAAGATGCTGCTTCTGCAAGAGGGCTGATCGCTTTCCCAGGTGGTCCCAGTGCTACCCACATATAAAGTTAAAGTGAATAAATCAGACTATTGCAGGACTCTTCTCTTGTCCTGCACGCCATCCACGGTTTGCAGATATACTTGAGTGAGCTTTAGACTTGCCAACCTGGATGTTGGTAGCAGTCCAACTGTGCCTGCTCAAGGCTGATGGGTTCTCCAGCTCATACTACCAGAACTAGCTGGTAGTCAGTCCACACCCAATGCCTTTAGGAGTGGAAGAGTGGATTCACTGTATCTGCACTGCTTTGCATTTGAAGCAGCAAGCAGGACATAGAGAGGCACAGTAATTCTCAGTCCCTCCTGGGTTGGGTGATCTTTTACAGACTGAGCATTCACTAATGTTTCAGACACAACCCAAGATGTCTGATGCTGTGGGATTTTCCCAGGACTGCTGAGTACCATCAGGCAAGTTCTGCATCTTTTGTTCCCCAGTAGTGCACTGGCAGTAATACCACCTCACAGCAGCATCATGAACTTCCTCTCTACGACTTAATGGGTTACTCTGCTATTTTGCAACAGCAGAAGTCCCAGGAGCCAAATTTAGCTCCACTGAAGCAAGTGGACATTTTGCCTTTGATTTCAAAGGAAAGAGAAAGAACATATACATCTAAAAGTCTAAAATGCGCCCATGGCAGCGCTGCTGGGATGTTCAGTGAAACCCAAGCACTGGCTCTGATGTGTAAGTGCTGCTGCTGCTTTACAGCCCCCTCGTGGAGCCTGTCCTGCACTGGCCCAGCTGTGGCAAGTCTGTTTAAGACACATTAACAAGGCAAACAGATGTGGTAAAATGCATAAAATCAAAATTAATTAACTTTGTTTTTATCTTGCCCCTTTTCTGAACAAGGCAGTGCCATGCGCAATAGAACTTTCACAACATCCTGCATTTCTTTTGTATTTTTAAGCATTGGTTAATGCATTGGCTAATGTATTCTGAGACAGATCTGTTTTGCTAGTCTGAATGGGAGGTCAGAAGTGAACAACACACCTGTCCAGAGTACCTGACAATTGTATCCTATTTAAGTCTTAGAAAAAGGACTTGAGTACAGAAACTTTTGTCTCTGTGGAGAAGAGACGAAGAGCAAGCATCTTTGGAGAACTATTTGCTGTGAATAACAAATATATTATGTTTACTGTATTCTGGAGCAAAGGTATTCAAGACAGCTACTCTTAAACAGACCTGCGTTATATTTGGGAAACAATTCAATACAATGGATAGGCCTTCTGCTGACCATTTTTCTTTTATGATAAGCAAGAAGAGAATACTTTGTACGTAACATACCACTCATGTTACAGGATTTTTGTAGAATCTGCTTCATCCAGCCATACAGAGCACTCTGTGTCTTTGCTGAGGTTTTGTCATAGAGGTCCTTGAATAATGCTGATCTAAGTGATACAAGGGCATGTTAGTTCACTAATAAGTTAACTTGTTTTTTTGTTTTTTTTTAAAATGACACACATGGACAAATGTTTTTAGAAACAGCAACACATAAGCAGAAAGCTGTATCTGGAAAATAGACTGAGACTATATAGTAACCTCTTTATAAAAGTATATGTAGTCAGCAAATACTACATACTATTAATTGTGTCTGAAAAATAAATGGCTTACAAGTTTCTGAAAGCATCCTCCTGCAGAACATTTGGGAGGCTCCCAATGACATCAGGTTGGAGATAGTTCACTGCTGACACACGCAAAATCTGGCTTAGGATATCCACACAGTCCAAAGCACTCAGAGCCAGAAAGCATTTATCCAGTGTTATAAGGAACAAGGTCCTGTTTACTCCTGGGCTTTGAAAAATTCTCTCTCTAGTCTTGTCCCAATCAAGAATAATATTTCCCACTTCCTGCAAGCAGCAAAGGGTTAAAAGAATGACTCTTTGGTTAACTCAATATATTGTTCATTTTGAGGACTGACAGAAAGCGCTCCATGAAAAATATGGTGCTGTTCTTATGAAAAATAGCAGCAAAATACTGCCTGGTTGCATTACTTCAGATAATTCCTTTCTGGCATTGGCCAGAGACCAGCTTGAATCTTTTGACAAAATCAAAATGAAAAACAGAATAATAATCCAAATGGCTTTAGTTATAGTGTGTGCTCTCATGAAAGACTTAGTTACTTGGAAAATGAAAGAATATTGGAATTGAATGGGTATTATTTCATCCATAATATGTAGACGTCTCTAGAATAGACCTTCTCCCATACAGTATTTCTTGCAGCCATTACTACCAACATCCCCTCCAGAAGATGGGCAACATCAAAGAACCAAGCCCAGGCCATAAAGTCACCCTGGTTGGAGACAGATTATTAGGTTGCTCCATCTCACAAGTCAATGTGGCTAGGACAGCCTGTCCAGAGCTGACAGTCCTGGGCCTGGCGATTTGTTCATGCAATATTATCAGTCCTGGAAGAACTGGGTATGCCATTGGAGAAGACAAAATTTACAGTTTATTGAAAGGGCTTATGCTCTACTGCTCTGACTCCCAGTGCGTGCTGCACACCTGTCCCGTGCGGTTTGGCAGCACGAGCTGCATCACCATTGTTTGAATAGTGGATTATATATATTATATAGCGTTTGTCTGGGCAGTCACCTCAAGCATCTGGGGACACACGCTCCCTTTCTCCCAGATTCCCCCCCACCGCCCCAGCAATACCTGTGCTGGAGGTCCACACTGCAGTGGAGCTCCCCTCTGCAGGGGTGATCCTCCTGGGGGGCACTCACTGACTTTGAGTGAGGCTTTTAAGATGGGTCACAGAGGGAACACACCACAGAGGCAAGCAAATGGTGCTATGCTGCCTCCCCTCCAAATTGCCTAAAAATTTGCTTGCATGCTCCCATAACTAACCAACAAGACAACTAATTTCACCTTCTTTAGTCATTTTGGCTATCCTTTCTAGCCACTGAAGAGAAGCAGATACTCCCTAAGAACAGCTGGTCCTACCTACCTTAGATACTTGCATAGGAAGGTATATCATTCTCTGGAGATGTGTTTCTCTCTGGTTATTACAGAGAAAATCCAGACAACTGACTTGGACCTGGCACCAAACTTTTTAGACAAGGAGAATTAAGTAAGTCCAACCTAAGGAGAGGGGCTCCTGGAATCTTATACAAACCAGCTAATAATTGCATGGTACACACTGCAAGACCCCCAGGCTGGCTCTTTCCCATTTACCTAAACCATTGACAGCAGCTTTTATTTTTCGCAGGTGCAAAGTGACTTACAAGATGGTCCTTTCTGCTGTTGAAGAGATACTTCATTGCAGTTTGGAACTGCTGCTGATCAAGCTGTTGAAATTCAGATAGTAGTTGCCTAGGCTGGTATAAAAGGTTCTTCAGGTAACTTTTTATGGACATCTGAAGTACAGAAAAATATGGGTAATACACATAAAACTTGTTCTATTGAACTAGGGGCATCTTTTAGTTCCTGAAAATCTCTGTTTAAGGAGAGAAAAGTGCTTAGCTCCTGTATTGACTGTGTTGTCAATAGAATAACTATAACTATATAATATATATAAGAATATATATATAAGAATAACTAGAATAACTATACTAAACACAAACTGTAAACAAAAATAATCTAAACGCAATGCTGAAAGACAATAATTTTAAAATCCTATTCTTGGCTTCAGGAGCGAGTCCTCTTCAATGAGCCATTTAACAAAAATGCCTCAGTTTCTCACTTCATAAAACAAGAGTAATAATGCTTTTCTGCTTCACACAGCAGAGTTGTGAAAATGAACCTTTTAAAGAGCTCAAAAAAATCAGGTACCATGTGCATATTATTATTACTTAGAAAAAGGAAGGAAATGAGCAATTAGATGGGAGGAAAAACCTGTACCAGGTCATAAGGCAAAAATATTCTCTCTCACACCAAACAGCATTACCAGTTAACAATCTCGTGCCTGTTTTGAAAATCTAAGGGGAATTATAACATTGGAAGAGAAAGCACTGTAAGGCTCATTAGCACCAGACTGGAGTAAAATCCCTTCTAATCCCCGGCAGAATTATTTCAGAATTGGTTTGGAATTTGAATTGAAATTGCCACCAACAAATAACTACATAGTTAGGCCCTGGTTCCCTAGGGGGCCCCGGCCTGCTTACTGCCTTAAACTGTTACTAAATCTAATCAAAAGGGTAGGGGCAGTGTTAGTCTTATGTAGGTTTAGATGAGCTGTGACAGTGCAACAGAGCTTGGGAAAAGGTTTGAGCGCTGTGGAGCTGCACGGCCGTGGGCTTTTGGGAATGCCTGAGGCTCAGAGATCACACATTGGACACTTTTTCAGAGTGTGTGCGTGTAGGGAGGAGGGAGGGAGTCTGGTTTTGATTAGCAGGCTACAGCTCCACTTAAACCAGCTCATAACTAATCATAATGACCAGGGATAAAGAACGATGACTTTTTCCTATATCACTTCCACATTGACAATTTACAAAATCAGAGTTCAGAGGAGTCTTAAAAGGTGGGTGCATTTTTTAGGATGCTCTGGAGCCTCTCATTCCATCAGAAGCAGTGCCAACTACAGCCACAGTCAAAATCTGGGAGAAACCTGCTATTTTGCAGAGAAACAGCATGTGTGTACACACTCAATTCGGAAGAAATCTCTGAGCCTGAAAACTCCTGATTTCTGCTTTCCATCAGAGGAAAAGCAAAAGGATCTTCCTTCCTATTATTTCTGCCTTGCATACTCCTGCAATCTTAGGGGAAAAAAACAACCAAAAAACCTATTCCTATTTCCGACTATCTGCTACACTGTAGATCTGTTATCTCTATTATTGACTACCTAGTTTTGGCTATGGAGATGGAATTCCTTTTTAAATAAGCATTTTAATGCATTTTAAATGGCACAAACCTGTAGGCTGCTAAGAGTAAACATAACTTCCTGGGCATGAAAATACGCCATGACTTTTGTAAGCGTATCTGCTGTCCAGACATTAGAACTGTAACAGAAAACAGGACCAAAAATGCCAGTAAAGTAATATAAGATGTAAAATAGCAGATTACAAGACAAAACAAGAATAAGAAAAGCAAGCACTGTTACTAACACCATAACAACACAAGTGTTCAGCTTTCTGGCCTAATAAGACTAACAGCCAACCTATTTAATGCAATGAAAACACATGGTTCAATGAGGAACGGAATGAATTAGTTATGGGCTTTTTAATCTAACTCCACAACCACCCACAATAAACTCAATTTTCCAACATGTTGCCATTAGTACCATCTCCAGGCATGAGACAAGCTGTGCTGTGGCTAGTCCAGAGCTGTAGGTGTGCTTCCTGGCACCCCATTACGCCTGTTCTGATCTGCTTGTAGAAAGAAAGTACATTGACTAATGTCTGCTGCCTTTCCCTCAGCAGAGTCATTAATTTCAGTGTGTCTTCCTTACACAGTCATTGATTTTCTCAAAGCATGTAGGAGTGGAATTGCCTTTGAGGCTTATACTGCTCTTTCAGATTTAGACAAATTTAGCAAATTCAGAAGTCACCAGAAGCTGGAGGAAGTGGGATGGATGGGGGATGGAGCAGGACTGAAAGAGGATGATGGACAGAAAGCTGGAACTGCACCTAATTTCCTTAAGAAGCCATTCTGAAACATACGAACAAAGTTAATTATCAAAACTTTTGAAAACTGTAGCAGGTATTTATTCTCAGCCTCATTCTATGCATGTTTTTTGCTTTATCATAAAAAACAGCTTTTTCCTTGTTAAGAGGAAATACTCACAGGAGATCTAAATCAAAGTAATCATATGTGCCAATTTCATTCTACCCATAATGTTCCAGTTTCTGTGGAAATGGAACAGATAATCTCTGAAGTGCAAGATAATACCGAAAAATCAAGATGGTGAGAGTAATACATTACCTCTGGAAATGAAGTATATCAAGGATTGCTACATATGAAAAATGGAACATAAAAAGTTATGGTGAGATATTGAGTTTTCATTCCTTTTAGAAGCATAAGTGGGAACAATTTTGTACATTACCATTCAGATATTTCCCAGTTATTACTTCCTCCTATGGAAAAAATGATAACTATATGTAATAAATTATTATTTTTAGATTATAATATGTTAATAGAGAGATCAAATAAAAATACTAACCACAGCTTTGTGTAATAATGGAGGCAAATCTGTAAAAGATTATTCCGTTACTAAAAGTTGATTTAATGTTTTACCATTCAAATGTCTTACACAAAAATACATATATTGTATGCAGCAATCAAAACTATATATACACATGTAATTTCTTTATAAGCATTTAATGTGGTTTTGATTAAATGTATTTACAGAAAAACAGTGAAACTAAAAGGCTATTAAATAATAAGCAATCTTGGTTAAATTCTTTGCTGGCATAGCTCCATGAAGTGAAGAGAACAGAGAACATGGTCCTAGTTACTAAACAGTATAGCAACTATTTTACTCCACATAGCTTTGTCTATCCACACAAAATATATCCCTCGTACAGCAATTCTGGTCTTACCTTCAGAGGTCTGGCTGTGTGTAATCTCAGCATGATTCATTGATATCAATAAGAAACATATCTTCAAAAGTCTGGACATTTCTTCTAGTGTTTTTTAGAATGAGAAGATATTTTGATTGAAAAGGAAAATAAAAAGAACTGAGTCAAAAGGCAATATTGACCCCAAACTTTCGTAGCTATAAAATCAGAGACAGCCTAAGCTATGGAGTACAGATAGAGATCAGAACGATCTAAAAGTTCTTGCTCCCAAGTTTTCAATTTAGATTTTTCTCCAGGATAGGGATATATTTTATGTACATACAAGTCCACCAAGAGTGTACATGCAGCTAGATTTATTCTCATTTTAGCAAGTAGGTCTTTTAATTTTCGTTCTAGTAGCACCATTTATTTACTTAGCCATGTTCCACCTAAATACGACTTAAATGCATTTAGTTTAAAAAAACCCCAACCAAACAAAACGCTTTAAAACTCAGATAAAATAGAAAAGAAATAGAGGGAGTGACAATGGAAATAGTAAAGAAGCACCAAGCAAACCCTAAGGCTTTTCTAGTTTGTTAAGTTGCCTGCTGCAATAGTGCAGACCAGGTCTGGAAGCCTCCGTTTGCAGCTCTCTCCACTCGATCGGTGGGGAGGGCCTGGCCCTCTCACTTGCCCGGTGTCAGCGCAGGGTGCTCCGGGCAGGGAGCGTGACGGACTGCTCCCCTCCCCTGCTGCTGTCACTCTGCAAAAAAGAGGGAAAACGTCCTTGTGTCCTTCTGAAACAGAAGGAAAGCAACACATTTGGGAAATGGGGTTCAAGACCATGCCACTTCATTTAGATAGATCAAAGCACTGATCCTCGTACTCAGGAGAAGTACACCATCAGTTTTTCACCATCAGATAGGACACAGTGGCTACAGAAATATGTGTTTTACTAGCTTTTGCTATCCCTGCTGCCCTGTGCTACGTGGTATAAAGATCACTGGAACACAAATTAGCTGGAAGGGCAGTAATGGGATACCTGGAGCTTTTCACCAGGGTGTCACTGATTCTCCTCAGAAACGACGGACAGTCTCACAGTTGTCCTACATGAAACAAATTTGTTGCTTTCGTCCTAGCTCCTGAAGGACAAGGATACACGTTGCAATAACGCCCAGCCTGGGAAGCAGCAGGGACACAAAGGGAGCAGAGACTCAGCAGGTCTTGCTCCCACAGGTGTTTCTGCAGCCACATCCCCTCCGCAGCACCAGGGACCATTAGCTGCTTTAATCCACATTGCACCAAATTACTGCAGAGAGGATTTTCTGCCTCTGCACCCTCAGCCTAGCTCTCTGCCCAGCCGTCATCATCCCCACAGGTAAAACAATTACTTAATCTGAGATATTAGATGATGCTCTGCTCTACAGATTGCAGCTTCTTACATTGGGATTAGTCCATGATTTTAACAAATGACACGGAGGGCCCCGTTGGCCAACTTTGCTCTGACCCTGAGATGACTTTGTTAGGTTTTCTTTCCCTTTTCTTCATTTCAAGGGCTTATCTGCAACCACATCTCACTTCTGCATTTCTTTTGTTGCTGAATTTGGATCCATTCTCTTTTTTTTTTTTTTGAAGTTCTCTGCCATGGCTTGAGTTACAGGTCTGAACATTTGATAAATACGAACACCTTTTTCAGATTGTTTAATCTCACGTATCAGCAAGGTATGCTTTTATGAAAATGTCTTTCAACAGCCTTTAGCAACACTTAATCGCAAATACTTAACTCCAGTCTTGTAAACAGGAGTGATTCAAACTGATGGATGATGAAAAATTTAAACATTAGACTTTAAGAAGCTATTGCCTCTGTTCTGTTCTTGCACACACTGAAATCCTTTTCAGCTATTCTTTCGGGAGCGCCACAGTACACGTCTCTCATTCAGACATATCTGGTTTCCTAGACAATGAACTTTCTTGTGTTTGTTTCTGCCTTCGCCCTATTAATTTTGCAGTAAGGTTGGATTACTCCACCTAGCTTAAATCATGCTACCATTGTCAACCCTGATTTGTTTATTTCAACTCATTCACTTTGATCGGGGAGTGTATTTTAATTAAAGCATGCTAAGCTAATCTATAAGAAGATTAAATGCTATGGAAAGTGCTGTTTTATCCTGGCTAACTCCAATGGACAATTAGCAGATTCAGAAAAAGTGCTGTGAAATAGCCCTGCTCAACAAGACAATTTGTGGGATGAAATAGTTCCTTCTGTCAGTGAAACTAGTCCGTTTGCAGAAGTTCACTGCAGCTTTTAGGCAACTCCAAATCACCTTGTGGGGATCTCTGCAGATCCCATCCAGCATTTCCTCAGAGACCATAGAATAGAATCATAAAGGTTGGAAAAGACCTCTGAGATCATCTAGTCCAACTGTCAGCCCAAAACACCACGTCCTGGAGTGTCACATCCACACATTTTTTGAACGCCTCCAGGGATGGTGACTCCACCACCTCCCTGGGCAGCCTATTCCAATGCCTCACCACTCAAGACTATTCCTTGCACCATGGCAGCATATGGTGTGATCAGATCTCCGAGCTGTCACCCTTGCAGGACTCTCCGGTTATGAGCAGCTTCCAGATTGCCTTTTCCCCTTGCTCCCTAAACAGCCGCTAGTCCACGTAAAGAAATCCTAGACATTTTATCACTCACTCCAATGCAGCCGCTGCCTTATCTGATAACCAGAAAGCTAACTTCATAATCAGAAGTCTTGCTGATAAGCCCATGCACCACCAGTGCCCGTCCTCCCCGTTGCAACCAGGCTCTCGGCACCTCTGCAAAAAAGCCCTGTATGCAGTGAGGGAACCCTCAAGGAGTTCAGGCTGGCAAGGGAGAGAGGGAAGCAGGGGAAGGGCAGAAGAAAAGAAAGAGATACGGGGTTCGTGAGGCACCTATGGGGGAAAGCCAGGACCCCACTTTACCTGTCTCTGGCGTGCGCGTCTCCTTCCCTGCGCTGGCAGTGCAATGAGCTGGGCGGCTCCAGCCAGGGCCCCCAGAGCAGCGGGCAGGGACCGGGGCCAGCACCGCCTCGCAGCCTCAGGTGTCTGCCCAGCAGCACCCAGCCTTCAGCCGGAGGGGAGGGGAAAAGCCTTCTCTGCTGAGGGGGCTCAGGGGGCGAGGGACTCCCACAGCAGGCAGAAGAGGATGCTTCCCCCTCCTGAGATGAAGACAGCCCAACAACTTGCGTGAGGGCAACACACAGGGCCAGGCTGGTGCTGCCCAGCACCCTGCTCTCCCCACCTCCTCACCCCCCGCACGGGCGGGTGGCCCTGGGCTCCTGGGAGCAGAATACGAACAGACTGTACCTGGGATCACCCAGCAAAAGGGGGCTGTGGTTTCTGTAAGACCAAGTTGTTCCAACTTTATGTTGAAAATTTCCAACTAAATCGTGCCCTTGCACAGCATTTTTTTTCCTGCTATGCAACGCATCCAGTGCCACCTTGACAGAACAGATAGTTTAGTTACTCTCCAGGGCAAAACACTGCACCTTACTGAGACCACTGAGGTCTGACTTGCACTCCGTCGCTCGCAGCAGGATAGGGACAGCGGAGGGACAAGGCAGGTTCCCCAAGCCCAGGAGTAATGAATTTGGACATCAGACGACTTGCAATAAACACTTGTCCCCTTGGATGACATCTTAAAAGTATTTCAGGCGATTTAATCAACTACTGGACTCAAGAGTTTCTTTGCAGGGGATGTGTGCGAGACACTAACTACACACAAATGCACTCTCAAGGTCTGGAAAGAGAAAGAAGTCCCTTCCCTGACAAAATGAACAATGCTGCATCCCTTCCTTTGCAAAGAACTCCGATTTTAGAAGTATGGGTGTAGGTACAGTCCCTCAGGGCTACTCCGTACATTCAATAGGACTACGCAGGTTTTTGACCCTGTTGAACACGGCCCCTTAGAATTTCAGCTTACTCTGCTCATAGCTTTTCCCTGTTATTGCTCATGTTTTAATAAGTGTTTTAATTGCCCATCTCGAGTGTAAGAATACTTGTTTAAATAGAGGGAACAAAATAAGAAATCATAAGGGGAAAAAAAAATTCTGTTATTTACATTGCACCTTCTGTCCCAAAACTTCTCAAAGCTATTACAAACCAAGGTCCTAAGTGTTAGGACTAAAAAGATGTGAGACGTGAAATGCAGTCTCTTGTGTGATTTTTAACCTGTGGGATTTAAACATGTAAGTACCCTTGAAGAACTTTGTCTTAATACATATTTGTTATATGAAGCTAAATTCATTACACATTAAGAAACATATTTTCCCCATGGCTAGATGAGTACAAATGAAGGTAACAAACCAAAAATGAACAGATTCACTCCAAAGCATGCATAGCTACTTTTTCCAACAGACAAATCTGACTGTACTCTGTGCCAAAATTCAACAGCACATGCTGGAACGAGAATAATACTGAGCCTGAATTACTGGTGAAAAAAACCCACCAGTCAAACCCTTCACCCCATACTACAAAATACTTACTATTTCACAAAGATGACTGAGAATAAAAGGCTGTTAAATTAGCAAGAGAAACCACTAACCATCAGGCAGAGGAAGTCCAAAGTAAACTAAAAAGACATGCTGAAGCATCCTACCTGGCATAAGATCACCAATCATTTAAAAAAAAAAAACAAAACCAAAAACTCCAAAAACCACAATGCACAACTTTTTTAGACTTCAAAAGCAAAAGTTAAGTCAGTCTTACTTTACTTACCAGCTGATATACAAGCTGAGGTTTCTCTGTTCTCTCATAACACTTACATCCCAAACAATGTAAAACATATGCCTACCAGTTCTGTACTACTTATGATGCCGCTTGTTGTTTTAAAGGAAGGTTCTATCCCAACTGCCAGAAATTACCCATTTTAAACAGTTTTTAAAACAAGACATATTAAAATAAATAGTATTCATTTAGTGTTCCTGAAGAAAATGTCCCAAGCTAGCAAAACCTTCAAAATCAGTCCCTATAGCCTGATCCTCAGAGGCAGTTTGACTCACAAAATTTGCAAGAAACTGCCTGAAAGTTTTTTAAGCTGAAAACTTTTGGGAACAACTTGCTTAGAGTTTGTCACTAAACCCATCAGTTTAAAGTGCAGTTTTGGCAAGTTCTACCATAACTCCTTTAGCTGGAAAATGGCATATGCAAAAGCAATGAGGATTTATGAGGCTTTGAGAGGAACATGAAGTAAACCCAACCAAAAGTGATACAATTTTTGTGGGCTGTTAGCCCTTAAACAATACTTAAATGCTGTAAATAAATGCAAGGTTGTGCTGCTACTGAGAGCTTGATTCTCAACACAAAGAGCAGTTGCTGCAGACAAGCGTGGCTATGGTTACAAAAATGAACACAAAAGTTAATGCAAAAAGTCATCTCAAAAAAAGTTTATTAGCATGATTAAAAAACATGTGAAGAATGACAGTAAGAGAGAAAGTAACTTAGCATGGAAGAATATCCATTTTAACAGTTTATATTAAACAAGGCTTGAACGGAATGGGTAACTTTATTGCCAGATTTCACTTGATTTCTTTAACAACAGTTCACATTGTATCAGTTTCATCATTGTTAGGACTATTGCTTTTGTTTGGATCTGATTCCTGTTGCAGGTAAGTATAAAAAAATATCCCCCATTAGTGCTGGACTGCAGAATGCATTGTTGGTTTAAGAGCCGGTAAAAAAGAAATTCTCAACTGAAGAGTCTGTTTAAAAAACAACCCTTTTTTCCCTAATCGTACTACAAAGAAATACATTAGTATTTTGGCCTTTAAATTTCTTACATGGTATTTATTTAGCATGGCAATCCCCGAATTCCCTCCCTTTAAGTAACCATAAATCAAACCCCTCTTTCAGAGGCTGCTTCTTGGGTTAGATTCTGGAGATTTACTTCATACATGCTTACACTGGCTTGAGGACGAAGACAGCATCATCTAGTACATAGTAGTCATTATACATATCACCTTCACATAGGTATGGCAGTCTGGTGAAAGCCTCTATGGCAAAACCAGCTTTACTGAAAACTTCTGGCAGGCTATTCACCTGTTCTTCCCAAGTGTGCCCTTTGATTTCCAAAACTTCTGAGGGCTTTTCCCACTTGCCACCTACTGAAAAAGAAAACAGTTTTGTTTAAATTATAAAGAAAAATTTATTGTGTTGCATTTTCTTACAGAAAGCGTATTACACAGATTATACTCCGTTCTGCTCCAAATAGGAGGTTCGCAAGCCATTTGTAGAGCTATTGCAAGCTCAGTTCAAGATCTTGCCTATTGTTCAGAAGCAGCTCCTTCTTAAGGTTATCTGTTGTTACATTTTTAACAGCAGCTCCAAGACTGGCTGAAAAGTAACTTCCACAAGTGAGGCTGG
Organism: Scopus umbretta; assembly: GCA_013400535.1. Classification (NCBI taxonomy): domain Eukaryota; kingdom Metazoa; phylum Chordata; class Aves; order Pelecaniformes; family Scopidae; genus Scopus; species Scopus umbretta. Next base: position 93,496 of record VZTL01039394.1, read on the forward strand.
TGTTCAGCAGACACGGACAGACAGACTACGTAATGAAGATCTTTCCCAGCATTACAAAATTCTTTCTTTTGGCCACTGTCTGGCCAGAGATGGCTTCAGGTAATTACCGTCAACAGAGCCAGCAAACTGAAAATTATGATTTGCTGTGAAGCTTCCATCAGTAGACCACCACAGTATAATGGAAGGCTACAGAATCAGTACTTTTCCAGCGGCCGTCTACTAGCTGATACTGTAAAGACTGCTTAGGGTCATATAAAATTAAGAAGCCGAACACTTGCAGCATGCTGGAAAATATGTTGTCATTTGTTATATCCAATGCAATAATCTGAAGGATTATAGGTATAAGACTCAGAAGTTCAAAATTTAACACTCTTCACTCATTTTCCAAGTAATGTCATCCACAAATAACAAATGTTTTCTGGTTTGGTCTGTACCTTTAACCAGTTTGCTAAATGCAATAGTAAGCACCCTTCTAAACAGGAAGTTCTAAATCTTGTGATTTAGAATGTTCTGCAACTCCAAAGATTTCCTAAGTTCCTCTTCCTTCAAGCAGAATCATTTCCAGAGAGACACAAGAAATGGCATCTTTCAACAAATTAAAACATATGCTCATTCTGGCATTTGACTGGATTCTGTACAGTGCTGGTAAGACTTTTTTTTTAAGCTTCTTATATTTTCCCATGTAATTGCAGTTAAACAAGACTGAAAATGTTGTGGTTATAATTTGCAACACAGCTACAAAATAAGAGCAGTATAAAGTTTGCCGAGAATCAAGCTAATTTCTGCTATCTTCATACAACTTCCAAATTAAACAACTGTTAGCAAATGCTTTTTCTTCCAAAAGTCTGAAGTGCTCCTGTAATCCTGTAATTTCTGGGTCAAATCCTACTGCACTTCCCTGCTAAGAATGCTCTAGCAGCACCAGCAGCATGGTTTCAGTGCAGCTGTGCTTGTTTGGAAGGAAGGGTTGGGAAGTTCAGCAGACAGTATCTATGTGAACTGAAGCCATGGAGTTCTGCTCTGCAAGGCCACCCAGAACCCTCAAATATGGTGGAAAAGAGAAGGGGATCAACGGCAGAAACACAAGCTACTGCCTTTCACCACACAGGGTGGAAGATGACTACAGATTACTACAATGTTCAGGTTGCTGTAGTTGCTATGGAATGGCTCTGATGTTGATCTGCCACAGAAGTTGTTTCATTTTATTCCTGTAGAAGTCACAGACACTGAATCTGCTTGAGTCTGGTCCATAAACACTCAGTGAGAAAAATGAGGGGACAGTCCTGATTGTCCACCATGGACAGGCTTATAAATGGTGTATCAGCAGCAGATTAAGAGACTTCAGTTTATTTTTCTTCTAATTTGTTATTTTCTAGGAAGTAGAAAAGGATGCGGTTAAGCTACTACTTTCATTTTCACTGCAATAATTTCAATTCAATTGTTTAAATAACTAAGCAATTTATTTGAATAAAATTAAATATACTAAAACAGTATTTAAAGTATGGATTTCAACAAGGACTTAAAAAAAAAAAAATTATCCAGAACCAGTAATGTTAAACCCTACATTTCAGTTTCTTAATTAGAATTCTCTTCTCTGATTAACCTTCCTGTTTGCATGTTTTAAAATGCCAGAACTAACAAGCAGTATTATTTTCCTTAGAAACTCACAGAGTCAATACATGTGATGAAGTAGAAGAATGTCTAGGAACTACTATGAATTCTAATCAATGTTATGAAATTGCTAAATTATTCACGTCTCCATTTATGATATTTCCATTGCCTGCCATCAGTTGGTCTCACCTGACTCAGATCAGGAGCAGCAGGGGGGAGAGAAACCCTTGCAGAATGACTCCACTGAGCATCCAGAGTTTAT
>VZTL01039395.1:0-10327 GCA_013400535.1 Scopus umbretta
CATGATGCTAACTGGTAAGTGATATCCTGTCTTTAACTTGACCCACAACTTTCCTTGTCTTACTTTCTTCCCCAGTTCTGTTAAGGAGCGGGGAGTGGGAGAGCAGCTGAGTGGGAGTCTGGCAGCCAGCAAAGGTCTACCCACCACAACATGTACATGATTTTCAGGGAGCATAAGGTTTGCTGTGAATGAACATGCTATCTGTAGGCAGCAGATTGCATACCATCTTGGCTGTGCAAGAGACATTGTGCATGAGCTACATAGCACGCATGGACATATTTTTGTCTGAAAAATTGGCAGACACCTGCAAAGATTTGTAGTCAATCTTTATTCTTGTGTTTATTATTTAGTTGGGCTGGAAAATTTAAATAAAGTTAGCATGCTTTCTTTAAAAAAAAAATAATCTATAAAGCTCTCTGAAGGTACTAAACCAAATTTAATTTAATTAATTACAGGAAACTAATGGAGGAAAGTTGTGACATGGGAAAGGAAAAATTTTCAAGAGTGATGTGGGACAACAAAAATTTCAAAAATTCAGATACTTTAAAAACGTCTTTCTACCTGAAATCAGGAACATCAAAACTCTCATCCTCCCTTCTCATCTCTCCCCAAATCTTTCGTCTAGATAAAACTCAGGGCAGCATGATAAGGCCAGTACATTGCGTAGTCCTAAAGAAGCTGTGAAGATAGAGAGGTAGATGGCTATCTATCCCAGCTAAAACCAGTAAAAAATACAAGTCACTTTCCCAGCTGCTCTGTCTAATCACTAGTGCAGCGCTACCACATTGGCTAATTTTGATTCTAGTTTCCAGGCTTTTGCCTAAGCTTTGCATGTGTTTTCCTGTAGGGCCTTGAGGTCCTGTTACAAACCCAAACATTTATATCACACCGCTGTACTCGGCACTGGTGAGGCCATACCTTGAATACTGTGTTCAGTTTTGGGCCCCTCACTACAAGAAGGACATTGAGGTGCTGGAGCATGTCCAGAGAAGGGCAATGAAGCTGGTGAAGGATCTGAAGAACAAGTCTTACGAGGAGTGGCTGAGGGAACTGGTGTTGTTTAGTTTGGAGAAGAGGAGGCTGAGGGGAGACCTTATCACCCTCTAAAACTTCCTGAAAAGAGGATGTAGTGAGGAGGGTATTGGTCTCTTTTCCCAAGTAATAAGCAATAGGATGAGAAGTAATGGCCTCAAGTTGCACCAGGGGATGTTTAGATTGGATATTTGGAAAAATGTATTTACTGACAGAGTGGTGAAACATTGGAATAGGCTGCCCAGGGAGATGGTGGAGTCACCATCCCTGGAGGTATTCGAAAAACATGTAGATGTGGCACTTTGAGACATGGTTTAGTAGTCATGGTGGTGTTGGGTTGACAGTTGGACTAGATGATCTCAGAGGTNCGTTTGTTTGATCCTGTATATTTGAGGTAAAGAATTTTTAAAAATTTGTTGCTGAATATGACAATTAGAACTCTTATGTAGACTTGCATGTGTTTTAAATTGTTTTGTCACTGGGGATAGTAATAACTTTGTTTAGAGGACAATAACATATTGTTCTGTGAATCGGGATGCTCATCTTTTTACTAGTGAGAGAGTATACTTGGCTACCCAAGTCATTCGGCATCTTTGCACAATTTCTAAATTACCTATGTATTTTTAAAGTGTGCCCGTCATGTCAGAGAGGCATGAAAAGAGTCTTAGAACAGCACAAAGAGAAACTCAGTTCCTCACCGTTGTTTTTAAGCTTCTTATTGCTGCTGACCTCCTTGGTTCTGCAAACTGGCTCAAGGCGGAGCTTTTTGTCAGTGACTGAAAAGGGGCATTGATTTTGGCAGTTGCTATTCAGTGTGGCAGGGACAAGTGTACTGTTTGAGATGGTACTAGCAAGGAAATTACCATTAACTTATCCCAGTTCCTGTACAGATACAGCTTCAGAGTCACTCAGTTCCTTTAAAGTAGAGTTCTTTGGGAAAGGTTTTATGTCAGTTCATTCCTCTTTGGGTAGCACTACACCATTCCAGACCTGGTAGGCTGGATCTCTGCACTGAGCCCCGCATTTCCTGATCATACTAAAATTACAGGCATAGCAGAGCTCGGCATCTGTGAACTCTTTTACACTGATGCTAGTAGTTAATTGTGAATGGCAAAAACTCTCTCGTGCAAAACAAAATCTAATTTACTGGTTCACCCAAGGTTCATGAAATATAAAAGAAAGGAAAAAGAAGAAGGAAAAAAAGCTTAATATCTATGAATACTAGCTACTATTTACTTACTTTTCCCATAATTTTTAAACTTTCCCTATACCAATTAACCCTACAACTATCTAGAAATAGGATTGCTTTCTCTGTACTCTGTATGTCTCTTTTCCAGCATGTGCTATGACTTACTGACCTTATTGAGTCAGCTTCTTCAAGCCTATAGAGGCTGGGTTCATGGTTAGGAGGAACACCTTTGGCTACTTTGCGAGACGTTTCCCCATCAAAAATTACCCATTATTACCCCCATAGTAACTCTTGTTCCCTTTTCTTGTTAGTATTCTCTGTGATAGCACCTTATTCTATTCAGTTTCTTTCTAATAGTCAAATTTTATTAATTCAGCATATGCAGGCAGATAAGTTGAAGTTCTTGTTTTTATCAAGATTAATACAATTTCTTGAGTTTTCATATGATGTAAGCTGATACACCATGCAGAAAGAAACTTGGAACTTTATTGTCTCCAAAGTGTAAGAGAGCATATGGTGTAAAAAGAATTTAAAAATGAAAATTTTTAGGAAAAGGTATGATAATTGGCAAGGAAGGGATGAGAAAGAAAAAAAATCTTAAATACTACACTTAAGAGAATTACAGCAGCAAGATGGATAGCTAGTGAAGGATGACATAATGCTAAGGTATTTCTCTTCTGAATCTTGAGGTAAAGAAAACAGTAGCATTGCAGATACAGAAATTCTTTTCTTGCAGGAAAAAGTGAAAGACTAAAAGGTTTCATTATTGCACTGGAGCAGATAATTAGGAAATTATAGCTATTACGAGTTGATGAACTAAGTATCAGAACTCTGAAATATACCTGTCTGTCAGCTCTCAGCTTAAAAGTTCAGTCGGATTTTTGAAGCATCGCTTCTACATTTTACCCTTTCACATTTCATTCTCTCTCCACTTCATATTTAGTTGTTGATTAGGGATGTTTTCTGTTACTAAGGAGTTATGAATAAAATTTAGAGTTCATGAAAAGGGCAACTGGGGAGTAATGTAGTCAGAAGTCAGGGTGAAGAGAGTGAAAAGCTATACTGGGAAGCATAGTGAGATTTATGAAAGAAAGCATTCTGTCACATGGTCTTGCTTCCCCCAAGGACATACTTACCTTGAAGAAACCTGATTAAAAGAAACTGGTAGGATTCTAAAGAAAAGCCTATATTATGCTGGTTCCCCTTTGTATCATCAGTTCCATGAAGAACCCGTGGTCTTATCATCAACAACAGAGTTATACCGTGGGCTTGCTTTGAAGTCATAAGTATATGTGCTGACAAACTTCCTGATAGTAACACCAGGAGTCAGTTCCAATGATGATAAATACATTTTATTTGGGAACTGGGAAACACTGTTGATCCTCTAAATTGTGTTTGGCTACCTCTACAGAGTGTCCATGAAGTTGGAGTTTTGATCTGTTATATAGACTTAATTCTATATTGCCGCTTTCTGTACAGGAGTATTTCTTAAAGACCACACCAACACATAATAGTATGCCATCACAAGGGAACAAGATGGAGTGGGTACAAGAACAAACCACATCATTCAGGAACGTAAAATCTAAAATTTATTTACTAAGCAGGATAGGTATTGTGGGTGTGTAGTAATTTCTATTCTAAGATTTCTGGGACAAGCATACACTCTGTACAAATATATTCATGCCAGCCAAAGCTCCAGCTCCAGTTGTGTCTGGCGCCATAATACTGGGGGACCAGGACATTCACTCTGACCTTTCAACAGGGCTAGGGACTGGCTGGCAGCCTGGCTTCTATATGCAGCTCTTCTCACTCCAGTTTAGCCTTCTGCATGGTTGTTGGACATCTGTGGATGAGTTCCCCTCTAAGGAGCTAATGATATAACTTTTTATTGTTTTGAATAAGCCCCCAATGGCCTCTCACATAGCCCCAGGCCGATGTCCTTGACTTTCCCCATATCTTAAGCCAATAAAGAAATTGCTACCTGGGTGGCTGTCACACTGTGGTCTCTCCTCAAGTGTGTTACAAGGAAGTGATGTTGTTAACCGTTCGTCTGTGCTTCTGTGTGTCTTTCCTGTGCAGATCTAAACCATCAGAGCAAGGCCAATGTAGTCCAGGCTAGTGCTTTCAGACAGGCCTGCCCATGACAGTGGTTATTGCTTCTTTGTTTTCCCCAGTGGATGCTGGAGCAATCTTAAGAATTGGGACCAGGCACATACGGTTCAAGATTCATTTTGTCTGAGTGGTTCTTTTGGGTAGGTTTCACTCATAGCATATGTCTAAACCAACATACTCCTGTTGCCACATTATTACGTATTATGACTTTTAACTGTATCGGTGACATTTTTGACTGTCAGGAGGATAATCTGACAAACTAGGAAGGCGTTGATGGGCACAGGCTAGGGCATGCCCTGATCCTGAAAATTGTTGTTGGTTCTTGACTGGGGTCCCAAATTAATGTCCAATTATTTCCCTAATTCAGGAAGTATTAATGCAGAATTTAAGTGATTAATGTACAAAAAGATCTTAGATCAACATGGATATCATTAAACCCATATTATTATTACCTATTTTCATAATGAAAAACGATTACCTTTTAATTTGGTTCACTTGCTGCTTTGTCTTTTGAGAATCATAGATTCATAGACTAATTTTAGTATTTGGTGGGCCTATATCCAGGAATTTCCACTACTACTACTACTACTACTACTACTACTACTACTACTACTACTACTACTACTACTACTAGTCAGTTTAGAAGTAATGTAGTAAATTAATACATAAATGTAAGTCCGGTTTATACAGACAAGTTCCAGTTTATAATCAAGGAAACAAAGGCACAGAGCAGTGAAGTGGCCTCAACATTTTGTGTATGATAACAGCCAGCCTGCAACATAGCATTTCTCTCCTGACTCAGAACCCAGTGCTTTGAGCACTATATCATTCTCCATGATATACTTAAGAATTCATTGTTCCTTACTGTTAAAAAGAATTATTTAACCAAATATATACCTGTCTTATTACATATCTCAGTTATTAGCAGAGTTAGGGCACCAAAATAAGATGATGACTACATGTTAATTTATCTGTGAATTTAGAGTTCTTGATTTCTGGACTCTGTCTCACATAAACATTGCAGGTAACATCTCTTATAGCTTTCTGAAGATAATTATCTCTCCAGAGGTAAGGTGCAGGACAAATCTTAGGAGGTACAGAAATTAGAATTTTCTAAATAGTATTGAATGGAATGCAATAGTTTATATGTATCTAAGTATTAGATTCTGTACTTAAAATTCCTGGACTTCAACAGAAGTTTAGTGTGATGGAAGTTGAGAGATCAGGCTCAAAACCTTGTAAACTCGGATTTCCCAGGCGATGAGCCTGTATAAGGTACTACAGGATTAGAATTATATAGATTCTCCTGTGCAGAAAGACCATGCAATAAAGTGTCATCTTTTACATACTGTGTAAGAACTTGCAATGGACCTTACTAGACTGAGCAGAGACGGGCCAGGTGAAACCAGGAATGAACTGACTTCAGATCTAGGTGCTAATAAAAGGTAATTTCCAATTACTCAGCCATTCTCATTCTTTAAAATTTCCTCTAAAGAAATTGATCTGATGTTATGGTATAATATGAACATTCTCACCCATGTTATCAAACTTCTTTTCCCTACGTTAGTTTCTTCACAACTAATTTTTAAATTGTAAGGTGTATAAAAAATGTGTTTAATCTTAGTAGTAACTTAACCTAAATGAGTTCAGAATTCCTTTGGGAATATAAAACAGTTCATCAGGTCTACATTTTTTTTTCCCAGGGAAGAACCTTGCTGATTTATTTATAATATTCAAAACCAATTAAAATGTCCTCTAATTATTAGGAATACTTAATCTTCTCTAAGGCAATATAAAAATGAAAATAATTAAAATAACAGCAGAGAAATTGAGTATAAGGAATAACTATACTAATCATAAGACATTATTAGGAAAAAACTTCTGGGAAATTTACCCACAGTTTTGATAATATCATCTGGTTGCTAAAATTTTCTGTATTTTATATTTGGAAATACATAGGAAAGGTATACAAAAAGTATATGCTTATAAACTTCTCCCAAATTGTACAGACTAGAGAATTTGGGAGAGAAAAAATGCATACTTGATGTTTTATGTTTATATAAACTCCGTAAAAAGTACCACCTACACTGTAGCTATACTACAGCATAGTTTAAAACTGTTGTGTAAGAACCTAGTTATTCAAATGACAAGTTAGTGGTTACAAACTGGTTTTGTAATCTCTACAATGTAATTGCCCTGCCTGGTTTATGAAAGTCTGGCAATATTTGCATGTGTTCCTTTGGAATCAATTTATTAATTAAAAAATTAGGTCAGCTCCACCGACCTAATTAATACAATCAACTAGGTCACAATTAAGATTCGCCTTTCACATAGGTATTTTCTGTCTCTTTAGTGTCATTTGTAATTTAAGTTGGGAGGGCTAGTACAATTATTTCATGCTCTTTGTATTTTACTCTCTCTGTCACCCGAGCTGCTTTTTAAAACAACACAAGTCCCACAGCTAACAAAAGCCAGGGACAAAAGGCTTGAAATGCCAACTCTGGCATCTGTATTATTCATGTCATTTGTGATCTCTATGAAAATATAAGGGAGACCAAAATCTGTGGTAAAGAATGAGAAGAGTCTTATTATCCTCACAGCATTGTCACTTCATCTTCCAGGGAAACAGAAAGATTACTGGTTTACGTGGGTTGAACTTCAATAATTTGTCAACTGTCAGGTTAGGAAACTGTTGTGGTTTAACCCCGATCGGCAACCAAGCACCANGACACGTGTGTTACTGGGTTAGGTTTGTTGCACTGAAGAACAATGTGGTTAAAAAACCACTGTCTGCACTACACAAAACAATCAGGAAGTTACTTCATAATTAGTTTAAAGCAATGTCTCTATCCAAGCATAAAGAGTTTCAGAGCAAGACTGGGTTCATCTTTTGGTTTGGGTTTATACTTAACAAGAAGCTTGTTGGAACAGGGTGCTGAGGTGTATAAATAGCATTCTTTAGAAAGCTCCAGAGTGTTTATTCTAAGCTATTTGTCTTGGTTTCCACTGCAGATGTTTAATGGGGGAAGACAGGCTACCTAGGTGATGCGTTATCCAACTTAGGCACCTATTTTAAGAGGGGATAAGTGACTTTCTTTACATCTTTGTTTATCTCCGCTTCCTGAGAGACCTAAGACACCTTAGATGAGAAGTCTAATCTTTCAGATAGTTATTGTAAGGTAAAAGGGCTATAGTGAGTTAATCATTACAGTAAATTAATCATGCTTGTTACAGTCTGACCATAGGCCAGATTGTCTAATAATTCCTTGTCCAGAAGAAATCTATGATAAATAAAGTGAGTAACCCAACAGAAGCCCTGAGTAACCCATGAAAAGAGTGCCCCATGGGAAAACAGGCAATGCAGAAAGACAGCTATGAAGTGTCTTAGTTGCAGGAAGAAATGTTGAAAGAGAGAAAATCCTCTAGCTTCCAGAACTCATAAATATGTCAAAAAACTTTCTGTCAAGTAGTTAGATGACTCAGTTAATTCAAAATAGAAAAAAAGTGATCATCTAGTGATTATATCTGGTGTGAAAGTAAAAATACCAGCTGAAAGATGATCTAATGTCCTCATAGCACATTTCATACAGGCCTTAAATGTTGCTGTTTCCAAAAGTTTTACAATAAGAAAATGCAAAATTATGGGAATCGATTCCACTCAAAAGCCACTGTTGTTAACAATCAATGTCACAGAGCTCCTTGCTTGGCCAAAGATGACTGCAGCACTGCAGTAGCCATGATCACCTTTTTATATAATGCATGTTGCAAACTACTTTCCTCTCTAGCATTCACAAGAGGATTGTGGTGTAAACACTACATTCTGTTTCTTCTGATGGTACTTAATATAATTAAAACCTCCATTCTATGAATTGAATATGATTTTGGCAGACTCTGCTTCAAATTGTTCCACTATTATTATCTATCCATTTACATTTTTGCAGATTTTACTTCAGAAAGAGGTATTACAATCAAGTTCAAGCTCATGCATGACTTAGCAGCGCTAATTCACCAAATAGTAAATAGCTGTAAACACAATAGAAAAAACCCAGGAACTTTTTAGAAATCCAGTAAAATATCAATAATCAATAATTATAATAAATTGTAGTTCTCTGGAGAGCACCTTACACTGTTTCTTTACCTTTTTTTTTCCTAATAAAGGATAGGCAGAGAATAGTCACTATCATTTAGACAGAAATTTCTATTCTGCATATGCAATGCCATCCTGTGACTGTTTATCCTTCCTCCTATTTACCCGTCAGTACATCAGTACATTACAATTCAGACTACAGCAAGTCACAAGTGATTGTCCATAAATCACATTAAATATGTCATGTAACTTCTAGGATTTAGTGTAATACCTGAGTTACCTAGTGAGACAATCTGGACATTTAAATTGTATGTGGTTTTCCATTATCTAAGAAAGAAACTAGTTCTCCAGATAGCAACTGGGATACACTTGCAAACACAAAAAAACATTAGGGAAGAAACTTTTGTCTTGTAAAATTCTTTATGTCCTCATGGGAAATGGATGCAGGGTATTTTCTGAGCAAAAAGGGCAGAAAAGTAGGAAAAATAATGTAATGATCTTAAGTTATGTTGAAATGGCACAAGTTTTGTCAACTATAGATATCTATATATCTCTGTTTCTGAAAAATTTTATTCTTGTTACCATGGAAATTAAATGACTCTATTTAAACACCTCTGCATGTGACCTTAACTTTTATGTACCTAATAGCAGCTTTAGCAGCAGGATTAGCAAACAAAATAAAGCAAAACACCAAGAGACGTTATGGAACATAATGGAATTTTAGACAACAAACCGAACTTCTACATTTCTTCTTCCCTGACATTAGTATATTTTTCTTTGTTTTCTTTATCATGGAAGAACTGCTTCTTTCTTATGCAATATAATAAAAATGGAATTTGTACTTTACCTGGAGAAAGACAAAAAAAATCTTCACAAAACCAGACAGTACAGTTACAATGCTACTGTATTTTCTTTTTTATTTAACCAAAATATTAGGAATCAGGTCAGCATTTGTGCACAAACCACTCAAGAGCTGGAAAAAATATAGAAAATCTACGTTACTCAAGGCTTCTTCTGGAGACAGAGAATGCAATAGCAAATTGCTCATTCCAGGGGAAAAAAAGCACAGCTTGGAAATTTGATGTCTATAAATATTCCTGAAATTTTGCTTTTAATGAGATGGATACATTTTCAAGCCTTTATATGCTAATAACTCAAAGATTCTGGGTAGTTAACTCTTTTACAGAAAAACTGCAGAGATGAGTAATTGCATATCTATATGAGTAAAAAGTATCCTAATTAAGCCATAAGGAGCTGGATGTTTCCAGAATTTGTCAGTTATGTTGATGAAAACTGAATTTGAAACATGCGCATTGCTGTGCATGAGAACACTAGCTGTAGAATAGAAATTATGACATCTATGGCAACATTTTGTCAACATCATATAGATTTAAAATGTAAGGATGGTGTCTGCTCAAGAAGTGTGGCTTACCCAGTATGAATGGGGATCCATAATTTTTTTCCTCACGTCAAGTTGTGTACATGACTTTTTAGCACAGCAGATACTGTCTCCAAGGAGAAAATGAATTTAAAAACTGATAAGAAGTATCAGTCCTTTAGAATGATCCTGTTGTATAAGATCAACAAGGTAATTAATTATTGAATTGAAAATATTCTTCTGTTCCTTCTGTTTCTTCTGATGTGCAGGGTCTTAACAGTAACTTTTTTTTTCCCAGCAAGAGCAATGAATTGAGTAGCTGAATATTGCAATTAGATGACTTATTGTAGAGTGTCTAAGGAATTAAATCTCATTAGAATCTTTTATCTGACTTTTTCTGTAGCCGTAAACTTACCTATGCTAGACACTACTCTGAGTTAGTGACCTGAGTAACAATATTTGAGACTGATGATTAACTGGAGAATTTTTTTTGTCTTTTTTTTTTTTTTTTTTTTTTTTATTTTTTGGA
>VZTL01039396.1:0-14275 GCA_013400535.1 Scopus umbretta
GGGCCTGGCAGCCAGGACCAGTCTCTCCACCGCAGCCAGGGAGCAGGACAGGCCAGGGGGCAGCCCCAGCCCTGGGTGATGAAATGGGGACAAGGATGGGCCAAGGCCCATGGGTGGGTCTGGCTCAGCAAGGACCACAGCCAGGCTGCAAGGAGCTGGAGAGCAACATCCTATGGCACCCCTGGGGCAGGGGCTGACGGTCCCAGGGTGCTGAAACAGAGTCCGGGGCCATGGGCAGGATGGGGAGAGCCCCAGGGAGTCTGGGCAGGACCACTAAAGCCTAGCACTTGGAGTCCTGACAGTGATCCTGGCATTCCATGGCCATTACATTTTCATTTTCATCCAGCTTTACATTTCCCTGGCAGATAAAGAGTTATTTCCATATGCATCTAGGAGCAGCATAGAGTACAAAGCATTCCCAGTCAAACTTGTCTGAGAATTTAGACGGCTTGGGAAAAAAAAAATCCTGAATTCTGTTGAAGTCTTTGACAGGAGCCAAGCTCTTTTCTGTGATCTGCACAGGCTGAACAAACAATGCATCATGGACTCCAAACTGCAGCACGGCAATCTCATTCAAAATCAAGCCTGAGAAAGAGATCCTCTACTGCAAAAAAGGCAGCTGCTTAGAGCGCTCACAAAGCAGGATACATCAGTCAGTTTTCAGTGCTCCTTGGTCTCAAGCCTCACTGCAGTGTTCAAAGCAGGAGGCTACAGAGCAAGTTTCATACAGACACTGGGGGTTTCTTTGGAAGCTGTACCAAAATGCTACAGTCCTGGGGCCAGGAGGATGGCAAAAAAAAAAATAAAAAAATCATAGAATCATAGAATCACAGAATCATTTTAGGTTGGAAAAGACCTCTGAGATTATCTAGTCCAAACATTAACCTAACACTGCCAAATCCACAAGTAAACCATGTCCCTAATGTGTGCCACATCTGTACATCTTTTAAATACCTTCGGGGGTGGTGACTCCACCACCTCCTTGGGCAGCCTGTTCCAATACTTGACAACCCTTTCAGTCAACAAATTTTTCCTAATATCTAATCTAAACCTCCCCTGGTGTAACTTGAGGCCATTTCTTCTCGTCCTATCACTGGTTACCTGGGAGAAGAGACCAACACCCGCCTTCCTGCAACCTCCTTTGAGGAGGTTGAAGAGAGCGATAAGGTCTCCCCTCAGCCGCCTCCAGGCTAAACAACCCCAGTTCCCTCAGCCGCTCCTCATAAGACTTGTGCTCAAGACTCTTCACCAGCTTTGTTGACCTTCTTTGGACATCCTCCAGCACCTCATAATTCAGTAGCTCAATTGTCAGACTACTCAACAGGAGTTAGAGGGAGTGTGGTCTGATTCCCATTTCTCAGGCAGTTGAGGGATTTGGCATTCAGATGATATTTGGATATTTGGTGTTCTCTGTCAGAGTGACTAAAGTGCTTGAGCTCGAGAGTGCATGGCACCCAGCTGAGGGGCCTTCCTGTTACACCTCCTGAGATGAAACATTGGAGCCAAATGTAGATATTCTGAGTCCTCTGGATCCATGCATTGAAGCATGGATTCACCCCACTGCACACTGGGCACTGTAGTCAAGAAATCACAGACAGGATCTTAACTGTCCTCCAGGGGTCATTCAAATGTTCGGTCAGATGAAACCTATCTCGCTTGGTTGACAATAAAAAACAACAAAGATAAATAGGCTCCTAAATTAGGAGTTTCACCTTGCTACCTGAAATTAAGATGAATCTGAATCCCAATCCTGAGATACTGGAATGCTTAAATTAGAAGTACTTAATGAGGTGTTCTGATCTCTTGAAGTAAATTCAAGGCTATGAGGAACAAGGATCATAGTATTAGCTTCCTCACCTGAATAAGAGAAGTAAGAACAGCTCTACAGAAGATGAGAGTCAAATACTTCTAAGAAATAAAAAATAAAGCGGAAAGAAAAGCCTTGAGGTGAACAATAGTTTCTTATTGATAATCTCTTTGTTAAAAAAGGGAGACTTCAGCAAGCACAGAAAGTTTTGATTTTTCTCAGTTTATGATCTATGTTCCAGGGGAAGCTAAAAACCACATCTGTTCATTCTCAATTTTAAGCAGGGAGCTTTAACTCAGAGTTTTGGAGATACATATTTTTAACACTTACATGATGACTGCAGCATGATGTTTTAGGCCTTTTTATGTCAAACTGTTTTCACTGATACTGGTGCTCCTTTATATACATCAGTGTTTCACTCTTCACTCCCTCTCTTTGAACAACAGGTGACATTTTTTAATGTTTTTCCAATATCAACTACAAAATACTCATGATCAACTGACTAATTTTAAATGACACACAGTTTCCATAGATGTGTTCTCAGCTTTACAGCTCCAGAACATTGTGACCCTGGATGGAAAATAGCTGGAGGCGGTCTGGCTACAAAATTTTCTGTGTAGAAGTTGCATTTTCAGGACAGCAGAAAAAAAAAAATTACATTGAACCATTACAAAATGATTAGAGGAATAAGAAAAAAAGAAGAGGAATTTGGAGTGGATGAAAGACCACCTGCAAGCATCTTCACTGGTCATTTCAGTCATTTTGATTGTGAATTTGTAATTTAAAATGTAAAAAAAGAAAGAAACAACAGAGAAACCTTGCTAAGGAGGACTGAATTTAATTAAATGTTCATAAGTGTGTCTCATGGTTTTTTACAGCTAAAAGCCTTCACTTCTTCTCCTCTGACTTGCTACATAGGAATGAATTTCTGGTCTGCGATAAAGCCCTTCCAGGGGTAGTTAGGTTCCACTCACATGGACTGAATTATAGGATAAAACCCCAAGGAAACTATCAGGCAAAATGTAATAGCAATAGAGAGTACTTGTGTATTTAAAGATTTCTATGTGGGTTTGTATTTTACTGAATGAAAATTTGAATAATGAGAAGCTGAAGATGCAGAGGTTCTCCTCAGCTGTGATTTACACTTATGGAGATAGTTTTTGGGTATTGTGAAATATGTTTTCAAGCAGGTAATTTTTTTTTCCACAATTTTAGTAAAAGGATCTGTGATTTTGAATCTCTAGGACATGCAGGCTTTTTTTATGATTCCATAGACTTGCATTCAACATATGGTCAGTCTTAGTTCTGATTTTGGTCTTTATAGATTAAGTAAAATGTGCATTGATGAAAACTAATGAATTTGAACTTTCAAAACAGAAAATGGCTGTGAAGCCGATAAGTAAAAAACCAGATGTATATGGATGGAAATATATCTGTAAGAAGACATACCTTATGGATTTATTAGAAATTCACTGATTTTAGATTCCTATCTATCATCAACAAAACATACTTTCAGAAAATTAGCACTCATGTACATTCACCTTTTATTCAAAAAACATTACTTTTACATTTGTTCTTCACTGGTTATACTTATAGATATTTTTGTCCTCTAGTTACCAATATTGAAGGTTTTGAAAGGACAGAAAGCTTCACTAGAAGAGTCTTGAGATATTTCCCATTGCCTAAAGACACATACTAGTACTTCCTAGGAGTTATATCCTAATCCAGTAAAGTCTCCAGAAGCTTTTTTACTGGTGGCAGTGGACACAAGACTGCCTTCTTGGGGCTCTTCAAATTTGAAGAAAGATGAAGGACCAGACAGGCTAATAAATTGATATAATATCACAGTTTCTATGTTCCTGCTTCTTCTGTATATCATTAAGCTTTTGTCACAGTTACCACAAAAAGGGATAGAGGGTCACTAATTAAAAAAAAAAATGTTAGGAACTCAGACTTTAACTGTAACTTTCAATGGTTGTTAATTCAAGTTTATGCTGATGAACCATAAGGAGGGACCTAACAGATAGGAAAGTTATGATGTCATATATTTTTTACAGAAGAGCTTTTCTGAGGAAACAGTTACAGGAAAATATATATCCTTATGGAATGTATCTATCCTTTTACCAGAAGAGGCATATCATATAGATGACACTTTCAGCCTTCTTTCCAAATTCTTTCTTTTTATAAGCCTAAACAGTGTGGCTATATTTATGTGCCCTATATTGAATATTCTATTGCTATCATTCACACCCCTTTTGACAAAAATTGTTGTCATTATTCACTGTAAGTTTGAAGTCTTCACTAACTTCTTTGGAAGTTTTTGTCTTACTAGTTTGTAAGATCAGTATTCATCTAACTTGACTTTTATTGTCAATACATGAGATGTCTAGTCTGAGCTAGTAGTTATTGGTTGTCTCTAATTCCTCTACAGTCAATGAAAAGAGAAGGTATCTCAAAATGGCAACTATTCATATTTATCTTAGATACATATTATAGAATGGGATAGCCACTAGTGTAGTTTCTCTTTCTCAGCTCATGTTAGTCTGTACCAGCTGAAGTAAGCGATTTGAATTTCTGCCCTTTTTCAGATCCTAAATTCCAGGCCTCAACTGACCAAAGAAAGAGGTCACCTTTACAGTTAGAGCAGTTTCAAAGCTTTTCTTATAAAATAATTAAAGAACATATATATGCCAGGGAGACAATAGTCTTCACAACAGCTAATTTAGCTGAAGTTTCTTTGATTTAATTTTTCATTTTGGAAATTTTACTTGCAATTGAAAGGCAGGGCTATGACGTGAGACAATGTTCTACTTGGGCCTTTTTAATTAAATGGCTCATTCCATAAAACACAAACACTTTACATAGAAATAAGTTAATCTAGTACACCTAATTAAGCATTATATATTGGAGCCACGCATCAGTGATTTGAGTTATATCAATGGACCATTTCATTTATCGAGGCTGACAGCACAAGTTCTTAAATACAATGATAAATTACTTCCCTTTAAGGGAATGATACTTCACCTTGGCAGTTCACTCTCTTTTTTAATGCTTTAGAGACAGCTAGGAGTGATCAGTTCATAAGCATCCTAAACATGCGCTCTTCCATTTCGTTAGTTTCTGTAGTCTATCTCCCTCACTAAACTGTTCAGGGTTATGTGGAGGTTACCCTACTTTCCTTTCCAGTCTAGTCTTTACAGTAAGAATCTATTCAGGAGCACATTTGTATAACCATTTGTATAACCGTCATGTCTCCTACCAAGTAATTTTGAAGACAAAAAGCAACTCTGACTTTGTGAGACACACAGCTGGCTCTGTTTAATGTTGATGAGTGCACATCTCAGGACAGAGTGGAATTTATTTTACCCACTAAATAGTGCTGAAGAAACATTTCTTTCTCTTCTTTCACTTTCTTTGATAATACAGGAGGAGGTAGTTCTGCCTGAACTCATTGAATTCAGTGAAATAAAACATAAATCTTGTTGATAAAAAGGAAGGTATTGCAGCTTACTAAAGGAACTTCTTTGGATGAAACCCAGCAAATAATGTCTTAATCATATTTTTCATTCAACTTCATCTTTTTTTTTTCTTTTTTCCCTTTGCACAGGATGCTTTCACTTTCCATGAAGGTGTTAAACTTTCACAGAAGACCTAAATATGAAGCTACTATTCACAGTTGGTATTTGATGGAAGCTGTAATTTTGTTGCTGCATGTTTTATTTTTCTTCATAGGCTGTACCTTTGGCCAAGGTATGTAATCTCAGATAACCAGATACAAGTCATTATACATTGTCTTACTGAAGAATAAGCAAACTAAATGTCTGGCTTGGGAAAGATTTGAAAAAACTGTTTACTGTCCTTTTACAGTATTTAGGACTACTATCTCTACAATTGTTTTAGAAAATCCTCTGGCTTCTCTTATCATTAAAATTAGTTTTATCCTCTTGCAAATCAAATTCCTCTTATCTGGAGTTGTTCTATAATAAGTGCTCTCAATGCTCACAAACTGATTGTGTGAATACGTGCCTGGCTTACCCAAGCTGTCTGAACACTTGCCTAGTTTTAACTAAGATGCCCTGGATATCCCAGCATGTCTGATCTGTTTCAGAAGGACATGCATCTCCCTTAAACCTTAGTTTATATCCACTAGCCCTTGGCAGAGGTCTCAAAACCATTGGGCAGCTGAAACAGCACTAGATGCCTATGTTCAGACAAGAGAACTGAGCCCTAAGTATTCTTCTTTGTGGAGGTTTACCTGTGAAATATTTAGAAATACTGTCAGAAATGTAGTACTTACTACACTTTGGATTGTAAACAAAGACTATGTTTATGTACTTTTTACTTGTGCACATTTGAGTTGTCTCCTGATGTGCTGAAAGCCAGTAAGGTATTAGTAAAAGAAAAACATGTCCTTTGTAGTGTTGCGTATGTTGTTGCTGGACTGTGAGACAAAGACAACCTCCAAGAGACTATCAGTTTCTAGACAAAACTAGTCTTCATGCAGTTATTTCAGGAAAGAGCTTAATCAATCATCGAAACCACAGGCTTAGGAATGGAGCTTTCTAGTACTGATAGAAACAAACTCTAGTTTCTATTACAGTGTATGAAAGTTGGGCAGGATACTCAGTTTCATATACGGTTAGCAATACTTTTTTGACTTCCTTGCATTTCAATGGGAATAGACCGCACAGAGAAATGGTTCTCCTACGGTTGGTCCCACAGGAAGATATACTAGGGTGTATTACACTGGGGTCCTGCTCCCCTGATTATTTAAAATTAATATGTATTCTTTTACACAACTGCACCTTTTTGCGGTCAACCACTGCATTGGGTCTGGTTGGGATGGAGTTTTCTTTATAGTAACCCATATAGTTCTGTGCTTTTGACTGGTGACCAAAACAGCATTGATAACACACCAGTGTTTTAGGTTCTGCTGAACAGTACTTGCACAGCATCGAGGCCTTTTCTCTATACAACTCTGCCCCCTCTGTGAGTTGGCTGAGGGTGGAGAAGAGACTGGGAGGGGACACAGTTGGGATAGCTGACCCAAACTGACCAAAGAGGTATTCCATACCATGTAACATCATGCTCAGAAATAAAACAGGGAGAAGGGAGGCAAGATTTTCCAAAATAGCTACTGCTCAGAGACTGGCTGGGCATCAGTCTGCTAGTAGAAGGTGGTGAGTGATTGCCTTTGCATCACTTGGGGTTTTTCTTGTTTGTGTTGGCTTTCTTTTTTAGTTTGTGGTGGTTATTTTTTTTCCTTCTTTTCTTTTCTTCACTCATCAATCTGTCTCTATCTCAGTCTGACTTTTTCTTGCTTTTGCCTTTCTGATTCTCTCCTCCAGCCCACTGGGGACAGTGAGAGAGCAACTGGGTAGGGTCTTACCTGCTGGCAAGGGTCAACCCACTACAGCCATGTAGCTCCTTGTCAGGCTAGTCCCCAGCTCTAGACACGTTAGGGAAGCAAGCACAGCTCCAGAGTCTGCAGCAGGAATTAAGCCAGCCACACAGTAAGAGTGTGCACACTCTCCCGTGCTAACAGTAGAGGCTGGAGGAACACTTGACACATTTTGGTTCCTTCTCTATGCATTTCTAAGTAGAATACAGAAAACAGAAATACACAGTTCCTTCAGCACAAGGCCAGGAAAATGACCTGTATTGCTGCCCGCAAAAACTCCTGGAAGCTGCAGCTCAGAACTGTGTAGGGTTATAAAGTGTAACTGGAAAGTATCTTAAAAGTCTAACCATCCTCTAGAGTTGCTCTAAAAAGACTTTGTTATCTGTTTCATCCCACAAAATAGCCCAGAATACAAGCACACAGAGTTTAGAATTATCTTCAAATTTTTATCCATGAGCTGTCTTATGTCTGAAAAGGAGGTAGAGTACATTTTAACATTTCTAGAATTAATCCAACTTTCAGCAGAAATACATATGGAGGAGTTAAAGAGAATATTTATGTTCTGAGAACAGCAACAGAGCAAACTTGCCCCAGAGGGACAGTGGGGCCAGTGGCTCCAGGACTGGTGGCACTGACATAGTAGCCAAGATGATTAGCTCTGCTGAGGAGTACTTTAGGTCAGGAGCAGATATGTGCTAATGGAGATATACTGCCTTCAAAATCTGGGCTGGGATTTCTTTGCATCTCTGCTCTGCTCTTCAAGGTCAGGTCTCTTGGAAACATGGTCCTCCACATGCTGCAGGCATGTCCTTAGCAAGCCAGGAACTGCCAGTCTATGTGCAGGGTCACTGATGTATACTTGCAGGAAAGTTTGAAATAACTACCTCAAGGTCATGTAAATTTCAAAGTGCTGTAGGCTTCGTGCATTTTTTTCAGTCTGCTGTAGTGCCTTCAAAGTGTGACTGGGACAGTAATAAACACAGCGCTTTGAAATGGAATGGGTGGGATGCAGCTAAGGGACTACCATCCTGCAAGGATGAAGAGCAACATGTACAGCACAACACAGACCTCTGTCTGTGTATGTGTGTTACAAAAAATTCCTCTAAGGAAGAGGTAATAGATGATACCCAAATAGCCTGGCCTCCTGAGGATAGTATTATACCCATACACACACATTCCTAAGTATACACTATATGTGCACTACAGTTTGAAAGATCTTCTAAGACTTGTTATCTTAAATTAGACCATGGCTACCATGCACAATTGGCAAGTATCTGATGTGTGAAATCAGCCGTCTGCAAGATCTAAGAGAAAAGGAAAGCTGAGACAAATTGAGTTCTGTTGGCCTCTCTAGTCTGATTAGTCCATGCTGTCACTTGAAGTGAAGCTGGATCTTTGGATGTCATTCTTCTGTTGTCTTACATGGTGACGTTAGATATTTCTGCTTGTTCCCATTAGTGTTTCCTTGGAGTCATAATTAATTTATATTAGCAAAGACAATTTCCATTTGCTATGACAGTTCTCCAGCTCCCTCAGGCTTCTCAAATAATAATAAATTATCTAAATAAGAGGCATTACTTCACTTCTGCTCCAATGTTTCACATTTTGAGGGTCCCTAAACCTATCCAGTAATGCGTGTTTAACAAATTGGAATTCAAATGGCCTGCTAGTCCTCACCCATATTCCTAATGTGGCTTGACTTCAGTGGCTTTTTTTTCCTTGCAGTGATGTGCCAATCCACTGATCATAACAAGTTATATTTGGAGACCTACACATGCTCTAGCTGAGAGGATTAAAAGGGTGAATTTATAGCTTCCTAGCTGGATGGAAGAAACCATTTTTCATACTTGTGTGCACACACAAATGATTAAGAGAAAAAACATGTTTTGTCCTCTTGACTACAGTCAAATTCAATGATGAGCATCCCAAATCCATTCTGTCAAATGCTGAACTCATTTTATTTAGCATAATTGCTCCATCACTCATAGTTCATCTTACATATTTAATAAATGGTTCCTTGTCAGCAGGAAAAGTGAGGCAAAATGCAAATTGTTGGTTGGAAACGTTTTGTTGATCTTGCATTTGATGCTTAACCCAAGCACTTAAATAATTTTTTCTCAGCTGTGCAATAGTGGAAGCCCTGCATGCCTGGATTCATTCATGTCATGCTCCACCACTGTTGGCTACTGTCAATAATTGCTACCATTTTACTTTCTCGTGGTTTGGCAGCTCTGTGAAATAAGCTTGAGAGTCTTGTGCTCTCTCAGTTCTGCAGAAGTAAGTGTCCACTTTCCCATAACCCAGCAGCTGGAATGATTAATAAGCTTGATGACAGTCTCTCAATGAGTTAATGAGTGGAATAACCTCAGGAAACCAAGGATTTTCCTGCTCTGCAAAATGAATGTATGATTGTAGTATGAACAGAAATCCTAGCTGTATCGTACTTCGCATGTGTGACATGATTACAGATAGTGGAGATGTTTTGGTGTATGAGGCCTCTTTTGCCTCTTTTACAGGCTGGGGCACGAAGGGTTTGAGAGCAGCCCTGCAGAGAGGGACATGGGGGTACTGGTGGATGAAAAGCTGGACATGAGCAAGCAATGTGAGCTCGCAGCCCAGAAGGCCAACAGTATCCTGGGCTGCATCAAAAGAAGGATGCTCAGCAAGTCAAGGGAGCTGGTTCTGCCACTCTACTCTGCTCTGGTGAGACCCCACCTGGAGTACTGTGTCCAGCTCTGGAGCCCTCAGCGCAGGAAAGACATGAACCTGTTGGAGCAGGTCCAGAGGAGGGCCATGAAAATGATCAGAGGGATGGAACACTTCTCCTGTGAAGAAAGGCTAAGAGAGTTGGGGTTGTTCAGCCTGGAGAAGAGAAGGCTTTGGGGAGACCTTATCACAGCCTTTCAGTACTTAAATGGGGCTTATAAGAAAGATGGGGTCAAAGTTTTTAGCAGGTCCTGTTGCAATAGGACAAGGGCTAAAGGTTTTAAACTAAAAGAGGGGAGATTCACACTAGATCTATGGAAGAAATCTTTTATGGTGAGGGTGATGAAACAATGGAACAATGCTCAGAGAGGTGGTAGATGTCCCATCCCTGGAAACATTCAATGTCATGTTGGACAGAGCTCTGAGCAACCTGATCTAGTTGAAGACGTCCCTGCTTACTGCAGGGTGGGTTGGAGTAGATGACCTCTAAAGGTCCCTCCCAACAAAAACTATTCTGTGATTCTAAGACTGTATGATTTTTGCAATCTTTTCAGCTTCCTGTTCTTAGAATCTGGTACATCAGCCCTTGCAGGTTTACACAGACTGCATCAAAAGCTGTGACTCCACATCATCACTGCTGTTATTACCTCTCCTAGTTAAAGGAAGAATAGACAATTATTTCCCTAAGACACGGCTGTCATGCACTACAGACAAACCCTGTACTGACTTGCCAGTGTCTTCTGATAGGATTATACAAATTCTCCAGTGTTTCAGCTTTACACCTGGGGTGGGTGTATGTATCATCCACCCAACCATTTCCATTCAGCTGGCTCACAAGCTAGGTAAACTGGCAGTTGAGGTTCTTTGCGATTCTCCCGAGAGCCAGTACTTCTGCCTCCAGCTGTGTGCATACATGGAAGGATAGAAAACATAAAAATATATATGTGTAATTATGGATGGAGGAAAAGAAGCTGACAATACATATAAGGAAGTTTCAGTGCATGGTAGATGCATGAAATGTGAACCATTTATGTGTATAAATAGCCGGGAAAGATTTATATGAGTAGAGCTTGACCTCCTCTATAGTTTTTATTGTTATTCAAGGAGGACAGACAGATTCATGTTTTAAAAGGGGATGGAAGATTCAATGCTTTTTTGAGTCAGGTAACAAATGCTTGTCCACTCCATTCTTGTCCTTTTTCCCACCTTGCATCAAGTCATAGTACAAAGACTATGTATGAGACTATAGCTCATACTCTCCATATGAGATGTTCCTATGTAAGATGGATCATGTACCACAGCTTTCAGACAGGGAGAGGCACTTTTTGCATGAGGTGCAACATCACAACTTTTCCCTGATATGGGGAAGCTCACCACATGGGAAACTATGTCTCTACCATGGGGAAAATGAATTTACCGTAATGTGAAGACAGGAACTGATGACTAAAGGAGTAATTTGAAACTCCTTTAATTTCCTGCCCCATCCCAATCCCACACATTTGCATTCATCCAGGTTTTCAGCTGTTTGGACACTTCTGAAAAGGGCACACCCTTGCACCAAAAAATGCCAGTTTTTCAACTCTAGAAGTTCAAATGTCATGAATTTGATTACAGATAAGACTGACAAGCTTGGATTAAAAATAATGAGAAAACATTTGTATTATTCTTTATCTTGCTTGCAGGTTTTGCAAATTCAGAGTGCACTTTTATCATGTCTCCCAAATGGACTTGAAACAGGGTTGAAAACTTTGCAGAGTCTTTTTTTTTTTTTTTTTTTCTCAACTAAAAAAATATAAGCATTGTTTCAAGGACCTGTGGTTTTAAACTGGCCTCCAGAAGTAGTAGTACCATATGTAGTGTACCTGGACCTTAGTAAAGCCTTTGACACCATTTCCTACAGCATTCTGCTTGAGAAAGTGGTTGCCCATGGCCTGGAGAGGGATACTGTTTGCTGGGTAAAAAACTGGTTGGATGGCCGGGCCCAAAGGGTGGTGGTGAATTGAGTTAAATCCAGTTGGTGGCCGGTCACAAGCGGTGTTCCCCAGGGCTCAGTGCTGGGGCCAGTTCTGTTTAACATCTTTCTCAATTATCTGGATGACGGGATTGAATGCACCCTCAGTAAGTTTGCAGATGGCACCAAGCTGGGTGGAAGTGTCGATCTGCTGGAGGGCAGGAAGGCCCTGCAGAGGGATCTGGACAGGCTGGATCGATGGGCTGAGGCCAACTGTATGAGGTTCAACAAGGCCAAGTGCCGGGTCCTGCGCTCTGGGCACAACAACCCCAGGCAATGCTACAGGCTTGGGGAAGAGTGGCTGGAAAGCTGCTGGCAGAGAGGGATCTGGGGGTACTGTCAAAAACTGACTGAATATGAGCCAGCCAAGAAGGCCAACAGCATCCNGTCACCAGGCATAAAATAAAATAACAAAAATGGGCAACAGGGGAACATAGAACATAAAAGTTGACAAAGTTCTAAAAGGTCTTGTCCCAAATGCCTAGCACGAGAAGAATGGAAGAAAAAGCACAAGGGTGCCAATAATGAGAAATCATGGTTACTTCGGAAGGAGACAAAAATAAGCTTGGGTTAACCAAGGACAAATCCTTATTTTAATAACTCTGAATGCTCCGCAGGTAGCTTGTCCCTGCTGCACCCTTGAATGAATCAGATCTAAATTGCTCATCCTTTCACTTATCTGCCTGTCAAGCCGGCTTCTTCAAGTACAGCCACTGCTGTGTGATTGTCCCCGTGGTATCCTCCAAGCTGTGCCTCTCCATTTTTTTTGCAGAACCTCATTTGTTTTCCAGAATCTTGTCTGTGATCAGATGATCCTGGTCCCTCATCTCACAGGGCCAAGCTGACAAGGAATTATTACATGTTATTAATGTTGCTATTCAAGGGATAAACAAATAACGTGATGTGTATTTCCCTTGCTCTCTCTCTATTTGAATACATATACAATATTTTCATACATATACATAACAGTGCGTCTAATAATCTATCTAGCTCTAGATAACTTTACCTATTGCTATGGTTGAAGGTTCAAAACAATAAAATTAAAAAGATAGCCATGCAGGTAGTATATAGCAACAAATATACATTAAAATCTATGGTCCTAATGTCTTTAATGGAAACTACAGGACATGAGGAAACTTATGTCCAACAGTTAATTATGATAATATATACAAGTAGCAAGACTTCTGAGGATGGTGTTATTCTCATACTTCTTGGAAATGGGAAAATAAACAATAAAAAAAAGTTGGGAGAGTGGAATAAAACATTAATCTTCATCAGTTCACTCCTTTTTCCTCATTTCAGAGCCTAGTGTGAAAAAAATAAAAAGTTGAGAAACATTAAAATAATCTCAATATGCTGCATTTGGTCAGACGAATATGTATTTGCATGTCCAAGTTTTACATCTCTGAGCCTTACAAAGAATCTCTAACTTTTACAAAATTAGCTTTCTTTTTACTTTATAAATCAACAGTGCTGACACTTTCTGTTTTTTCATCAGTTCACCTGTTTCAGAAATACAGTAGCAGACAAAACACATGTAAGTGCCATAATGTGCAAAGTCAAGTTATTTGTAGGTATATTTATCTATCTATATGTATCGTTATTAAAAGACTTTTTAAAAGTATATCAACTTCTTTTATAAGAATGTATCAAGACACTTTCTGTGTGCAGCTTAAATTATATATCATTCAATTCTCAATCTGAAAGAACTAAATGCAGTTTCAAGAATTAAGTAACAATTGCATATATTCTAATTTTGATCTTAACAGCCTTTCTTTTTAAATTATTTTTCAGTAAATCTTGCAGCTGCGGGGAAGCCAAATGGTAGGAAGCTAAAGCTGTGCTGATTCTAAAAAAAGGGGAAGGGGGAAGACACAGGGAATTACAGGCTCATCTGTCTCAGATTTAGCCTAGGCAAAACAATGAAACAGCTGGTATGAGGCTTGACTAATAAGGAAATAAAGAAAAACATTATAACTAGTGGCAAGCAATATGGAATTATGGAAAATAGATTTCCTTTCATTAACTTGATACCTGTTTAGATTAAAATGCGATTCAGATTGATACAAATAATAGTCTTCATGTAATAAACTGTTCATAAATTTTCCTTTGAATTTTACTTGTGTGCTGGTTTTGCCTGGGGTAGAGTTAATTTTCTTCATAATAGCTAATATTAGGCTACATTTTGAATTTGTGCTGAAAACAGTGCTGATACCACAGGGATGTTTTCATTATTGCTGAGCAGTGCTTACACAGAGTCAAGGCCTTTTCTGCTCCTCACCCCACCCCACCAGCGAGCAGGCTGGGGGGGCTCAAAAAGTTGGGAAGGGGCACAGCTAGGACAGCTGAC
>VZTL01039397.1:2362-33682 GCA_013400535.1 Scopus umbretta
AAGATTTTACCAGCCCTAGTATCAAATGCAAAGCAACTTCGGCCAGCTTCCTCAACATGCTTGGATGCATCCTGTGAAGTCCTGTGGACTTGTACATGAGTATGTTCAGCTTACCTAAGTAGCCCCTAAGGTGATCCTCTTTGAGCCATCACTGTGCTCCTCCCCTCAATTTTTGTTACTTGGCATGCTGACTCAAGAGGCCTGAGAGACCTTTTTTGTAAAGGCTCTGAGTACCTCAGCCTCAACCTCTCTGCCCTTTGCATAGGTTGCCTGCACTCTTCATTAGCAGCTCTACATTTTCCCTGGTGTTTCCTTCACTGATATGAAGCCATTCATATTGACCTTTGCATCTTTCACCATTTCCACTCAGGGCTTGACTTTCCTACAACTCTGTCCCAGAGTGCTCGGGTGATTCTGTATTTCTCCTTGGTGTCCAGTCCCTGCTTTCATTTTCCATTTCTTAATTTCTGCTTTTGAATTCAGTGTAAGTTCCCCATTCAGTCAAGCTGGTCTCATTCTACATCAGGGTGGGTTGTTCTTGTGTTTGGAGGAATTTATGTATAGGCCAGCAAGCTTTAAACAGTTCCTTCACACTTCAAGGCAGCCTCACTTAGGATCCCATTGATCTTCAGAGATCAGTTATTCCATTTTATAACTTAATCCTTTAGATAGGTGAAATTTAACAGTTCGGTAACCAAAATTTCTTGAGTGAGTTAACTTACAGCCTGTTCTGAGAGATCTTGCGTGTTTTCAGGGTAAATAAATGAGTTGCATAGACATCCCAATGGGGAATTGTTTTTTTTCCTTAGTCTTTTCCATCATCTAGAGTAAATAATCAGTGTCTAATTATTGCTTTAATATTCTGATAATTTTGAAGCTTTGCTTTGTGAATTTTGTATTTACCATTCTTCCATTAAAAAATGAGAGAACTCATTTCCATGCTGCCAACAGTATTTACATGTGTTTATTAATTCCTTACCATTGAGCATTCTATGTAACAATTGCAGATTTTCTGTTTCAGTAGTAGAAGCTGGATTCCTCATGAAGGTAAAGACAAAATATTTTAAACAAACTTCAGCTGCCTTTTGATCTATTTGGACACATGAGTTTTTCTCCCTCCATAGATACAGACAGAAATTAACTATATACCATCATCATGATCTTCTTTCCAGCCTTTCTTAACAGTCTTTCCAGACAGTTAAGTGCCATCCTTCTCTAAATGTCTCTAAAGTCTCTTCTAAAGACCTGACCCAGCAAATTGGTGAACTCTGGATTTGGGCCTTATTACACAATCACCAAATAGTCCGTTTCTCCTTCAGACACACTTTTTCTGTCAAGGGAACTATCTTGGTTCAAAAAATAATATTTTTGTGTGTATTTGCCAAAACACCTGTTTAGCCAAGATGTGCCTTATTTCAGCTACTCCCTGAAAGACAAACACTAACCCTTCCAAATCAAAATACTAAAACCATAGAAGAGTTAAAGGGACTTGATCTGAGTGGGATCTGGAGCTGCATAAAAATGCTGACCCATACAGGTCATTTTCAGGTATTTAAAGAAAGTACTCATATTTATTGCACTGTACTTTTTGCAATGCTTACCATTCTTTCCATAGGAAATGATGCAAATTCTATAAGGAAGACAAATACCATAGTGTGATAAACAGTCAATGTTTATCATAATTCCCATCCTTTGAAAAATTTATTTGTTTCTTTCTTAGAAAAAATATACAGTAATGATCCAAAACAGTGTAATCTTGTTATACCACAAATGTCAAATGCTGAAATGTGTTTTAAGAGCCCAATCTATTTATAGATGTTTGTGTATACATATGTAAAATTTTTTCCCAGTATTCTCATAAATATACTTCTTAAAAGGTTTGAGTATGCAGTCTATAGTTTCTTAAATCAAGATAAACTGTGGTTCAGACAAGTAATGCTTAGAAATTATGCAATTGAGCTAATTCAATTGAGTCTAATTCAACATTTATTATAATGGAGTTTTATTGATTACATGATACCAATATAGAATTGTCCCATAAATAGATCTCCTTATTGGCTGTACGGGGGTAAATTCTAAAGTTTTCACATTGGGGTTCAGTTCAGAAGATCACCAGTCAGCTTGGATGTTGAATGTTCTTGTGCTTGAAAATTTAACTGGAAATCTTAATCTAAATACTTCCTGCTCTAAATCAAGCCTGAAATATCTTGTGCACTGTCTTTGTTGTGGTATTTTGGTACTTAGATTTCTAGTCTTAGACAGAAACCAGAAATGCAGAAGCTTGTAAAAACTAGAAGAATGGAAAAAAGGTTAACAAAACATTTCAGAACGCTCAAAAATATATGACTGTTTGAAGGTCTGAGGTACATAGTTTAAGGTATTAGCCATTTACGTATAAAAGAAATATTCACGTCTATTCTATTTCAGGGTCTTATCATCCTCTGTGCAGTGTATTATATGATATATATATATTTATATAAATATATTTGTGTATAATTGTAAGTTATATGTAAGAGTGGGGTCCATTATATCTACATTATATTTATTTATACTATGTTTTCAACGAGTGTTTTATTTACTGCATGAAATCTTGTGGGTCATCCAAAGAGTAGGTCACTGACAACATTCACTGTTACTGTTAGAAAGGAGGAAGACAGAAGAAACATGGTGAGAGAACAATCTGCTTCTAGAAAGGTTTCTAGCAGCCCAGATTTGAACTTGTTGTACAATGATGAATTACTATAGATTTTGAAGTCTGTTCTTTGTCTGTATTCAGTGGGCAACTAGTCTGAGTTCCTCATTCTACCAGACTAGCCAAGCAGCACTTGTCATACATGTGAAGAAAGTGTTAACCAAATAGCTGAAGAAAACAGCAAGTGTAAGACTTAGTGAAGCATTGCTGTCTGTTCATAATGAATTTAGAGTGAGGTTTACCCAGAAGCACACATATTAAGGAATTTTGTGGCTCTAGATAAAAAAATTTCCCTGGTCTCCCAATAGGATATACCCATACATATATAAACACATGCTTAAGACATTAACATTTTTATTATTGGGGAAAAAAAAAGCCCAAATCAGATTTTTTAAGGTGAAAAGGCATAAGTATTATGAAGAGCTCTTACTTCAGAACAAAGGGAGCAACAAATAAACTCTAATTATTTATTGACCAACATAACAAGCTCAGTGTTTTCATCCTCTGATGTTTCATAAAGATTAAGACTGCTCTTTCTATAGAGTTATGTAGAAAGTTAAGCTGCTGAACAGGACAAAACATGAAATAGCCATTGTTACTCATTGCTTCTGAACAAATCCTATCTCTTGCCCCTAACTGGCCTAGTATTATGGAGGCTCAGGAGGAGCTGAAAAATCCCTGGAGAACATGGCCGGGGGGGGACATCAAGAAGAATAGCGATTTTCTTTAACACCTCAAAATTAAATGATGGAAGCAAAGGAAAGAATGGTGTCGTGTGATAGCATGCAGGAACAAGGAATGGAAACAGAAAGTAGGAAGTGTTTTTCTTAGAAAGTGCTCTTTTTCTGAAAAATTGTTGGCCAGTCAAGGCCATATTGGTGTCTCCAAGCCTATTGCTCAGTTGAGGAGACACAGGAATATAGGGAGAGCAGTACATTGACAGTCCCACGATGGCACTGTTTTTCTGTGTGCATTCACAGAGATTCCATCTGTGCATCAACAGAAGTTCAGGCTCCACAGTGATGATCAGGATGAGAAAGACTCCTACCACAAATATGGACATAGCTTCCCAGGCTGTATGGCCATGCTCACCAAGGCTTGCTTTGCAGCCCTACCTGCCTGTTCTGCATGTGGGGGTTCTGATCAGACCTCTCTTCCCTGTTTTTCAGCCACACTCCAGACCCAGTGATAAGAGGGAACAGGCACAAACTGTAGGAGGTGCTGTCTGAATACACAGAAACACTTTTTTGTTGTGAGGGTGACTGAGCACTGGAACAGGTTGTCCAGAGAGGTTGTAGAATCTCCATCTCTGGAGATACTCAAAAGCTGTATGGACATGGTCCTGGGCAACATGCTGTAGGACCAGATGACCAGATGGCCTCCAGAGGTTCCTTCCAACCTCAGCCATTCTGTGATTCTGTGATTCTGTGTATGACATGATCCTTTCTTGGGGCTTCTTCCAACACAGAGTGAGGATACAGGCTTGACGCACACCAGACCCAAGAGTTAGGAAGCCATGTGAAGCCATTTCTATCCAGACTATTATATTCCAAGTCTTTTCCCTGAGACAGCTGAATCCTGTTTCTGTCACTAACAAAACTTTACTGATTGGGATTTTACCCTCCAACTTCTTTGAAGCAAGGTCAACTTTTAGAGTGGTTGGTGTCATGAGACTTAAATAATAAATAAGAACGTATCCTTTAGCATAGCAAGGATAAACTTTGAAGTTAATATTGTGTTCAACTTAATGATCATTGTACTTAAGACTTTACATATCCTTCTTACCCTAAAAGGAATAAGAACAGTTTTGAAAGAAACAAATTCATTGTTCTCCAGCCGGCTTGCAATCCAAATTCCTGTCATCAAAAGAGTTTTTACATGTACAAGAGAGAGACTACATAATATTGATTCTCACTTGCTGTTGCAAGAATGCTTTCTAAACCTGGAATTTTTCCCTGGATTCAGCATTTCCACCTCTTTCTCTTCTATATTGTTATGGCCTTCTGTGATGTATGACATCTCCCTCTTTTAAAAGATAAAACAAAAGATTTCATCTCTTGCTCATTTTGAGTTCCACTCTTTCCTGCACATCTGCTGTTTTTCAAAAGTGCCCAAGAAAATTTTAAGTATAAATGCTATCTTTTTCTTTAAGACTCTAAGAGACATTTATACCTAATTCATTTCTGGACAAAGTCTAGAAACCATGAGGAGCTCATTGTGTTCAATCAGTAGAAAATGAATAACTGATAGAATTTCAAATGTAAAATTCCATTAAGAGTTCAAGTGTCAACATTGTTGTAACATATGTCCCATATTACTGGCTTGTGTTTTACATCTATTACAGGGTTTAGATTTTTTTTTTAATTGTTGCAATTTTGTACAAACATAGCAAAATCTGTGGATTATGTAAATTGGGATGTTTTGTATTTAGTCACTGAGGAAAATCAAAATTGAACTGTATAATTATGTCCAGATCTTTTTTTTTTTTTTTTCCCTTTATTTTCACGGTCATTCTTCATGCAGCATATTTACTACCTTTTTCAAATCAGAACCTTGAGTGAACATATGTTAGATGGTAATTCATTTTTAAAGTGACTATAACTGTGTAATAATTAACATACTATTTCAACAAAGAATTCCTACCACACATGTCATTATTCCATCAGAATATATACAGTTAAAGGAGTCAAATATGAGCAAAGAAATGCAAAGTGAATGTATGTCTTCTGGTGCTGTTATAAATGAACCTAAAAATGCTGTGGGTTCATTTTGGCCTTCAGGTTAGAAGAGTACATTTTCAGTCCCTACAACAGCATCCATATGCATATACATGAAAAAACAAGGCCTCCCTCATGATTTGAATTCTCACTGAATGTCATGATTTTTTTAAATAATATAGTAATAGAAGCACAATATGTCTTTTTAATTCATAATAAACTAATATTTCTCTAATCTGAATTAAATTAGTAGTAGTAGGTGGATTATTTAGTTAGAGAGCAAGGATTCTGGACCAGGACCCTTTACCGTGAAATTCTTCTGTTGCAAAGGGAATCCTAAGGGAAAACTGTACATAGTAAAGTGTCAGGTTGACTGAAAAGTAATGAATTTCAAATGTTTTTGATGGAAAGTGGGACTTTTCACTGAAAAAGATAACCAAAAAAATTCCTGTTTTTCAGAGAACTATCAGCCAGTCTGCAGGCTAGAACTGATCCAGCAGTATGTGCAGCATGTAGTAGATACTAAATCTTGGCGGCAGAAATCTTTGTGATAGGATTTATTATTCTTGAACAATACATCCCACGATGCTCTTTGACACTGGAGTTTATTTAATAGGATCAGTCCCAGGCTCATTCTTTCGGACTCTCCTATTTCATTGCTCACAGTGGGTTCTTAGAAGTTCATTTTCTTACATGTGACTTCTTCATAAATATGAGACAGAAAAGTCTTATTTTATATGCCATCTGTTTATACTCCTTCATTGTACCTTTCCTACATTAACTTCCACATCTGGTTCCATACTTGCTATAGCAGACCAAAATTATGGCCACATCCACTATATCCACGACCCCCTCTCATTTCATGAATTTATCCACAGTAAAAATTGCCAGAGTAACAATGTAATCCAAAGTCGTTTGGCAAGCTCATTCCTTTTGGGTGCTTTGACTTCAAGTTTCTCTCCACTTTTGCCAGGCTGAGCAAAATCCCAGAATATGATTACTTCTAGGAGTTACCATGCTAATATTGTCCCTGTGTCCCACTTAGAGTGTGGGGTGGGTGCCAACTGCCATGTGCTGTCCATTGTGGTGGTAGGTTTAAATACATAGAGATTTACCCACAGAAGTTTGACTGAAATCTCTGACTCATTTCATGTCATTTCTGAGAATAAACAATTCTTACACAGCTGTAATTTTCCACCCTTGTTAGCTTAGCCAGATTTGCAATGGTGACCTAGAAATAAGCATGCCTACTATGACATGACCATCAAGTTAGAAAGTCACTGTTTCCCTCTCCCACCATTCATTATAATTGTTTTGGATTCTTTTGAATTTGATCAAATGAGACCATTAAATATGGTGCAATTTGACTACTCATGGCTATTCTTCTCAAAGCTTTACATTTCATCAGATTTTTATTCTCTTTTCCTAAAAGCTAAACAATTGTTCATTCAAATCAACGATAGCTCCCTCCCACTAACCTGTGCCCTTGCATGGCTCACCCCAAAGTTGCTCATACCACCTGTGAAAAAATACACAAGTGTATGAAGCTGATGTTAGAACATCGGGACTGAAGGCGGTCAGCTGCATCAGCAGAACACCTGGAGACCAGAGCATATTCTCTGTCCATTCACTTTGTGTCTCCTGAATGCCCTTCAAACATTTGAGAGCTGCAGACATATTACCTGAGCTCACTCTTTGAAGACAGATCACAAAGGTTCCCATCTCATAACCAAGCAGCTCCACCACAAAGTGGTTATTCCTGAGGAATGTTGCTTACTATTTTCTGGTTTAGACTTTTAATTTTAGAATTTTCATGCCACTCCTACTTCTATAGGATAATTTTAACTCATTTTTATTAAAGATGGACTTTTTCTAGGAAGTTGCAAGGCAAGAAAGGTAACTTTTCATTGCTACTCAAAATATCCAGTATATACTTTCTAGCAGGCCCTCGATCTTAGATTTCTAAATTTCTCAGTTTCGATTTAATGCCAAAACAGGTTGCCAGGCTTTTTGACATTAGTTGCACCCTTGGTGCCAACTTTTCTAAAAAACTCTGTCCACAGATGTTGCAGTGAGGACTGCAAAAAGGCCCATGAGTATTTTAGAAAATTTTGCCCCTTTTCAGTGTCAAGCACAAAAAATTGCAAAGTGTATTTTCTCCTCCCCAAGATGATTGTGAGAGATGCTGCATATATATAATATGATCTTCTAACACCTCCATTCAATGTGTGTTCAAGAAGTACAGCATGTTTCTTACTTTTCTTAGTTTCTCTATCACAGGACAAGGGAGAGGAAAAGTAAATAGTAAAAAAATTGGTGTTTTCAAAAGAAAATCAAATTTAACATTATTTGTAACATCTAGGGAAGCAGGAAGGAAGGAAGTTCTTCATTCACTCAAATGTAGAAGAGCTGGTTTTGATCTTCAGAGCTTTTCATACTTGTCACTAGCAGAAACAACAGATAGAAGATGAGAATGAATAGATTGATAGTTCTACATCAGCTGAGCACCTCTGGTCAAATCACATTTTACCTATGATGCTATTAACACCAACTGCAGTGGCCAGATGAATACAGATGACCAAGTTAAAAGATCAGTTCCAAATACATTCCTCTTGGTGGCAACCATTTTTTTTCTACCCTGGTCTGGCGATGTTTTCAGTGATATTAAATTGCCTTAGGGAATGAGCATTTCTCAGTATTTCACAATAATTTGAGATCTTTATCACAAGTAAGTTTTGTGAACTGAACCATATTTCTTCAGCTAGTTCTACATGATTTCATATGTCAATTAAAGACATATGTATCAATTTAAAAAAAAAAACTTTTTAACTATTCACCTTTCACTTTCTGTAAATTTTTGAGTGCTCCTTAACACACCCAAATGTAATTATCATGGAAATTCTTGGAAATATTCTGATGATATGATCTATGATAAAAACATGCTCAAGTAATTTCTGGGTATTATATTTTTGCAAACTAATCTCTTGTATCATAATTTTGTATCACAATTTTCACTATTTTTGTTCATGAAAGTATTACATCAAAGAGCCATGATATACGATCTAAATTAAATTTTCTCTTTTATGGAGGATCGAACTAGTTTTGTGTTGTCGGTGTCTCCAAACCAATTTGTTTATCTGGAGGGCTGACCTTGGCTGGATGCCAGGTGCCCACCAAAGCTGCTCTTTGACTACCCCTCCTCAGCTAGACAGGGGAGAGAAAATATAATGACAGGCTAGTGGGTCGAGATAAGGACAGGGAGAGATCACTCACTAATTACTGTCACAGGCAAAATAGACTCAACATGGGGAAAGTAATTTAATTTATTAGCAATCAAAACAGAGTCAGGTAATGAGAAAATAAAAACTGAAATCTTAAAACAGCTTTACCCCACCCCTCCTTATTTCCCAGGCTTAACTTTGCTCCCAATTTTCTCTACCTCCTCTCTGCCAGCAGCGCAGGGGGATGGGGAATGGGAGTTGCGGTCAGTTCATCACACGTTATCTCTGTCGCTCCTTCCTCCTCAGGAGGAGGGCTCCTCACACTCTTCCCCTGCTGCAGCATGGGGTCCCTCCCATGGGAGACAGTCCTCCATGAACTTCTCTAGCATGAGTCCTTCCCATGGGCTGCAGTTCTTCATGAACTGCTCCAGCATGGGTCCCTTCCATGGGATGCAGTCCTTCAGGAACAGACTGTTCCAGCATGGGTCCCCCGCTGGGTCACAAGTCCTGCCAGCAAACCTGCTCCAGCATGGGCTCCTCTCTCCACAGGGTCCACAGGTCCTGCCAGGAGCCTGCTCCAGCGTGGGCTTCCCATGGGTTTACAGCCTCCTTCGGGCATCCACCTGCTTCAGTGTGAGGTCCTCCATGGGCTGCAGGGGGACAGCCTGCCTCACCATGGTCTTCACCATGGGCTGCAGAGGAATCTCTGCTCCAGCACCTGGAGCACCTCCACCCCCTCCTTCTTCACTGACCTGGCGGTCTGCATAGATGTTCCTCTCACATATTCTCACTCCTCTCTCTGGCTGCAACTGCACAGGTTCCCCTCCCCCCTCCCCCCCCTTTCTTAATATGTTATCACAGAGGCGCTACCACCATCTCTGATGGTCTTGGCCAGTGGCGGGTCTGTCTTGCAACTGGCTGGCATTGACTCTATTGGACATAGAGGAAGCTTCTAGCAGCTTCTCACAGAAGCCACCCCTGTAACCCATCCACTACCAAAACCTTGCCACGCAAACCCAATAGAGTTTTAAAGGAAAACTCAAACCTGATATATGGGTCTTTTGTAGACTTGATACTTTTTATCCCTCAGTTTTGAAAACAACATCATATTATTGGAAAAAAAATATTTTGAAAAGTGGTACTTTTAAAGTGATATTGAGACATTCTCAAAAATACTTAGCATTAGCTAAGCTCTGCTCCAATTAAAGTCAAAAGATGTTTTAACACTCTGTCTAGTACGCTGAATTGAGCCAGCAGACCTCACTTTTCAAAACTTTAATCAGAGTTTATGAGAAAAGAATTATCTTTGAAAAAATGCAAGTATTGCCTGCTTTGCCAATTGTTATGCAGACTGAGTCAAGCAAGAGTATTCCTGACGTTTGCCAAATCACCAACACCAAAATAATTTGCAAGCCCTTTCTTAACTCATTAATTTTAGGCATCTCCATTATGCTGAAGAAGATTGTACAGCTCTTAGTGATGATGACAGAATTTAGCCCAGCAACTAAAGCTTACTTTCCCATTATGCTGATGATGTGAAAAACAGTAGACTATCTAGCACACTCCTCCCCTTTAACAAAATTATGTTTCTTCCCATTCAAGCAGATTAGCTCCAAGTATACACAGAAAAGATGATGTTTACTGATAAAAGTGTGATTGTATAAATTGGTCTATTATTTTTTCTCTGTGAACCGAATTCCTCTTAGCATTAGTAAGACCTGCTTGCACATTGCGGAATGAAACAGAGAGACACCACTATTTGTACTTATAAATATTTGCTCATCATTTTAAGAGCAACAGTAATATACCATAACTCATTGTTAAGAGTGTGTTATACATGCCATACTGTGCCAATCCACAGAAGATACAATGTGTTGCCTCCCCCTCACCAGCAGTCTGAGTGATTAGCTCAAGCTGTACATACTTCCCTCTGATAAAGCCCTGGAGGTGTGTTGTGCAACTTCTCTACCGGACTCTAGAAGTGGGTACCACATTAATATGTGAATTTCTTTGTAAGTAATATGCTTTTGATAACACAGTTCCTACTGTTTGGGACTGCTTCATTTTGCAGAGTGATGAAAAGAAAATCCCGTTATAGAGTTTTAAAGAAGCAATAATGAAACATTCTTGTATAATGCTTTTTATCCCAAAACATCCTGACTCACATACACACACGCAAAACTGCCTGACACATTACAGAAATTCAAATACCTCAGGGTTGTTATGAGACAAAATTCTTGTCACAGCAACCTCTTATGACTATATCTTGTATCATGATACAATTTCTAAGCTTATTTTAGTCCCTTCCTCAAGGTAAGCAGCGGTATTCAAAAAAACATATTCATACACTTTCTAGTTTTGAAGTCCAAGGGGTTTAAACACACACTTATAATTAGGAAAAGAAAAAAAATCAAACCAAAATATCTTTTAAATAATTTAGAGCACACTTCACCATGTACCAAGAGGTTATTCTGTCCCTTGCATATTTGACACAGCCTCCCCCTGTATCAGACAAAGGTACCCCTCCAAGCTGAATCTGATGGAGCTGAAGTATAGCTCCAATGTGCTGATAATGCTAGAGCTTATAGGTTCCAGGGAGTATCTTCCCCCTCCCCTCCCGTTGTGCATGCCAGAGGTCCCCTGCTTCCTGTCTCCAGCTGATAGTGGTGGGACGGCGGAGGGTCAGGGAGAAGGGGAGGGGGCCCGTCCCTCGACGGCTGGGGGAGCGGGGGATGGGGGGCTGGCGGTGTCTGACAGCTGAAACAGATGATGCCGCACACCACCTATGTAAACAGAAATAGGCGCTGGGGCTGATGTAGCACAGAGATATGACCCTGCCCATAGAGCCGCTGAGTCTAGACTCCAGATGTGTTCTCACTGTTACCAGGCCAATTCAGATCCAACTGGTAAATATTTCTACCAGATGACAGTGGGCTCGGTTACAGAAATGAGGACAAAGGACAAAAATAGGCAGAAAATGAGTACTGGGCATTATTGCCACTTAGAAAAATATTCTGCATAGTTTTAGAGATGTTAAGGGGCAATTATTTAAATAGATCGTATACATTCTTTTATTTTCTTACCATGTTCAGCTGAAAAAGTTCCAAGGCAAACTGAAGGCTATTTAGGCAAATTAGTCATTTAAAATGAACTGAAACAGAGCTCTGTAAAGGATAAAATAAAATTTATACTAGGACTTTACCATATGGACATAAAGAAATGAGGAAAAACCATAGTGTTGATAACCTCAGGCTGGTAAATACCAGTTTATTGGGAAGTGAGTGTTATGTGATTTATTTACAGAAATGAGTGATTATAGAACAAGAACATGCTATAGAAACAAAATTCAGGACAGAAACCCCTGTCTGCTGGTGTTTCCTCTCCCCAGACATAGGATTGTGGCTCCTAGTCCATGTGGCGTTCAGAATGTCGTAAAGTGTGTCAATTAAGCAGCAACCGAGCACCACTGATGCAATCAAGGCTCTCACAAGTTTGCTTCTGCCTCAGACAACTAGAATGAAGCAACAGAGATCTGA
The DNA here is from genome assembly GCA_013400535.1 of Scopus umbretta. Lineage (NCBI taxonomy): Eukaryota > Metazoa > Chordata > Aves > Pelecaniformes > Scopidae > Scopus > Scopus umbretta. Next base: position 14,529 of record VZTL01039397.1, read on the forward strand.
AGTTATCTGAGCTCTTTTCTTAGGCCTTTTTCTTCATATATGGTATCATGCCACATAACCACAGGCAAAAGATTTGTCTTTGCAGAGAGTTACAGTCCTAGACAGTGTATGCTAAGGGACAGTAAGCACAGGAGAATATAACTAAATCCTTTATGAAGACATTTGTAATTTGCACAAATATTATATGATTTTTTGTTTGAGTCCCATGTTTGCAAGCCGGCTGCCAATAAGTGATTCCAGCAGGACATATGTGAACAGAAGATACATGGCTTTAAATGGTCATCTTTGTTAATACTGATTGGCAAATGTAGGAGTCCTGCTTTTCAAATTTCATGATGAGCCTTCCTGAGATTAATTGACTGGCTGATGAGTAAGACAAAAATTACAGTGTATAACATAGGTAAGATATGGAGTTTCAGCTATAAAAGGAAATTAATAAACAAAGGTGGGGTTTTTTTTAATTTTCTTTCACATAATGAGAGTTTTCTATGAATGTTGTTATATTGTTTTGAAAACCATTTATTGGAATAAAGTATTTCCTAGCATGTCTAATGCTGAATGCATCAGTGGGAAACATATAATATCAGCTTTGCAATAGAGTATTTTGGGGGTGTTTTTTCCTGACCCCAGCAACTGGTAGCCACATAGTTACTATTATGACACACACACATATGGGTCAGCAAAAAAGCATTCAGATCAGCAGAGACTGGAGCTATGCTATCTATAAAAGCAAAGTTAGAAATGGCTTAGCTATTAAAATGATCACATTAAACAAGGAATAGCTTGGTTCCTCACTTTAGACTCATAAACCAGCAGCAGGAGCTTTGAACTGAAGAAGAAAGGCTACCCTAATCTAAATGTTCCTTGAGATGACCTTTCAAATAGTTAACCTTCTAGTTATGTTATAACTGCAACTTTTTCTGTGCACAACTGTGAAGCTGTTACTTTGTGTTCAAGAGACAGAGTGGGGTTACTTACTAATTGGCTCTCATTGCACTATGTTCCTTTGCTTTTTCTCTTCCATCTCACCTTCCCTTTGTGTTTGAGGAGCTCTAGCCAAATGTTAAATATTCTCAAGGAGAAGTTTGCAAGTGCTGGTACAAAATGGTTTGTCTGACTGCTCAGAGAATATCAGTATATACTCTCTGGTGAGCAGTAGTGTACTGTGAAATTGCTGCATTTAATTGGGTTACAGCTGCTGATCATTTTGTGCAGCTATACTGGGGGGTTTACTAACAGGTTCTCTGACTTAATACAGTTTCTTTTCTCAGACCTTCTCACCCATATATAGAGGAAAAGAAAGTAGAGATCTGGGGATATGTGAACCTAGACCAGCAAGAGAGTGAGGCTCTTTCTAAAAAACCACACTGTTTCATTCTTCCATGGGGAGCACTCTTTCACATTTATTCACTTAATAGGTTGACACCAACCTTCCTGGCACCAAAATAAAAAATATTTAAAATGCAAATAAATTAGGCATACAAGGCCTGAAGACACTGAGGACACAACAGAAGTTTTGATTTTGGTGGAAAATAAAGAATAGTACTGAGCAGGCCCCATAAGAAAAAAACCTTTCTGTTTCTTTCACCAGAGGATCCCTTCTCTTCCATCACTGTCTGTTCTCAACAGGATCAGCGTCTAAGAACTGACCCCATTCTCCACCCCTCTCACTCCTGAGAAAGGCTTTTTAGACAGTGGATAACTCTTTGATCTGTGGGCTTCCTGTAGCTATTCACACCATGGTTATTCAGCAGCTTCACCTCATGGACCAGGTCAGTGAACATACTTGAAGCAATATCACATAGTACTGTCTACAGAATATTAAACTATAATAGACTGTCTTATCCCACAGCCTGCCTCTCAGAAAATCTGCTGACTTTCCAGCCTTTATCCCCATGTATCATCCAAGAACTGCCTATTTTTGGCAGACTGGGTGTAGGTGAGGACCTATCCCAAAGGTGTACACAAACCTTTTTTCTCCAGAATAAAAAAAAAAAAAAACAAAAAACAAACAAAAAAAAAACCCAACTGGAAATTAAAGGATGGGAGAAACAGAGATAGACACCTGTGAGATAACTGAAAGCTAAGAAGAACAAATGGGAACCAATTGACGTCTTTACATACCATAAATACCTTGCCAAGAACATCCAAATTGCCATAAAAGCTACAAACATGGTTACATCACAATGTGGTTATAACGCAAAATGATATTCACAAACAACTTTTTTTTTCCAGAAAATTTTAACCTAGAATCTGGAGGAAGTAAATTTTATTCCAAGCTACTATTGATAACCATGATGAATCAGATTTTTGAAAAACTGCCTGAAATACACTCATCAATTATTTCAGTTCTGCACATAAATATTTGTTTGCCCATACAAATGCAATTTGTGTAGAGATGCACTCATCCTAAGTAAAGATACTATCTAGACTGTGTAAAAAAACTACTGGTTATGATGATGTCTCCTGTCTTCTCCCTTTCCCTTTCCGTTTTCTTCTTTCTCTTTCTCTTTCTCTTTCTCTTTCTCTTTCTCTTTCTCTTTCTCTTTCTCTTTCTCTTTCTCTTTCTCTTTCTCTTTCTCTTTCTCTTTCCCTGTTTTACTTCTTTTAAAACAGTCCCTTAGGCCTTTATTTGTACTTTTAGATGTCAAAATACCTTTAGACATTCAGTTCTGTGCTCATGTACAACATTCAATACTCCTAGTATTGAATAGTAGTTCAATACTCCTAGTACATGTGGATTTCTTCATTTTTATCCCAATTATTCTAAAAAAATTTCTTCCAGTTGTTGGTCACTGATTGCCCACAGGACATCAGAAGGCAATTCACAAAATAACAGTGCATTTGAGTTTGGGGAAGGGAAAAATATGTGCATATATGTTTCCATCCAGACAAACAAATAAATGGAAGAAAATAAAAGTAATGAATGGATGTTTATTTTAGCTTAACTGCTTTTTATTTGCAAATGAGAGCTATTATGTTAGTAGTGTATAAGATGATCCATGTATATTTTTTTGAAAGGGTTAAGACATCTTTTGATTCTTTCGAAAACAGTTACATTTTCTATGGATTAAAAAAGGTTGAGAACCACTGCTCCAGAAAATCCCCACGAGACATTGGGTACAATAGAAGGTTATTAATGGCTATATTCATTAGATAGTTAGTATGCAAAGGAGAAATCCTAAATCAGGAAGCCAGTTAATTTGCAAGGAAAAAAAAAAAAAAAGCAAAAAACAAAACTCTGAGAGTGCAGAATTTCCAGAGGCAAAACAAAGAAGCCATGGCACCAGCAGAGACATATAAAATGGGCTCACACAGGAAGTTCCTGGGCAGAAGACAGGAAAAGATGGGAACTCAGTCATTTCTGGTGGGAGTCAAGAGGGAGATTGAGCTCATTGAGGAAACAGCCAAATTCAAGACAAGCTGTCCTGGTTCAGAGAGAAAAAGCTCTGTGATTCTGGAGAAAACTCATGTAAGGAAAGGATCCTGATCTCCAAAAAGCCTCCAAGAAGACTCCAGCATAAACCTGAAGAATAATACACACCATGAAATTGTTGGCAGTTTCTGTAGTGAAATGAGGGAAATGAGGGTAGGGATTGCATATTTTCCTTTAATTTGGGGGGATTTTTTACTAAATAAATACAGGTTTATGCTTTATTTTTCAATTAAAAACAATGATGTTTAAAAAACAGAACACAGGTCTGTATGGTTAAGTATACACTTACAAATTATGCAGTGCCGGGAAATGTTCCCAAGGGCTGGCAACTGATCACTTACACTGTTAAATTGTCAAAATCATCCTAGTACATTTCTAGCCCAGGCCAACAAGCCCCATCCTAGACAATTCCTGGGCATGGTGCAGGAGCAAGCATTGGCCAAGAACCACTCCAGTAGGCGTTTGGGATAGGGCCATCCTGTTTGGATGGTAGGAGAGTTGAACAGTGTGAATACCGATCATTTCATTCCAGTTTGCCTCAGTGCCAGAAAAACTCACAATTAATTTGCTAGCATAGATATAGACTCTGTATGTGCATGTGCCGTGTTTATCATGGAGTCCTAAAAAGGCAAACTAGAAACTGGCAATTTCAGGCCATTCAGTAGGATTGTGGTATCTACATGAGAACTGCTAGAGGTATGGTATTTTGTTTCAGGGCTAAAACATCAGTATCACAAAGAGGAAGAGATCCCATCCTTGACTGTTGGGATTCTCACTTAAATCAGTTTTACAGAATCACAGAGTAGTTGAGGCTGGAAAGCACCTTTGGAGATTGTCTAGTCCAACCCTCATGCTCAAAGCAGAATCAAGTATAACAGGCTGCCCAGGACCATGTCCAGTCAGTTCTGAATAACTCCAAGGATGGAGACTCCACAACTTCTTTGGGCAACCTGTGTCACTGCTCAATGACCCTTACAGTAAAAGAGTTTTTCTTATGTTTGAACTTTATTTCAGTTGTGCCCATTGCTTCTCATCCTTTGACTGGACACCACTGAGAAGCGTCTGGCTCCAGGTTGATCAGTTCCAGCTCCCTCAGCCTCTCTTCATATATCAGGTGTTCCAATCTCTTCATCCTGCTCATGGCCCTTTACTGGACTCACTCCAGTATGTCCATGTCTCCTTTTTACAGGGGAGCCCAGCCAATGGACCCAGCAATATGTCCCTACCGGGGCTGACCAGAGGGGAATGATCACCTCCCTCAATGTTCTGGCAAAACATCAAAAGAGTAAAAACTTTTTTCAGAATAATCTAGTGATTTCTAGATCCTTCCACAGAAAGATATCAAAGTGGAAAAATACATTAATTCAGTTCACAATGTGCTTCAAAATCAAATTTGTGGCCTCTTGTGATTTTTTTTAGTAGGAGTATTTCTGGTTTTGCACCTAAGATACCTCATTAGATGTCCTACATATATAATATGATATAATAAGAAAATAAAAATATACTGAGAAAATCATACATAACAAGGAATACCTTTGCAGTATTGATTAAATTATGCTAGTAAAGTTGGAGGATGGAAACTGATTAATATTAAGAGTAGTTCCAAGGGAGAACTCAAGTCACTTGAAACCACAGTCCCACTTTTCTGTAGCAATAGTCTATACAAATCATGGAAACCAATTACTGATGTTTACTACAACACTGTCTGTAATTGTCTGGAGCTATGTTAAGCATTATTAGGGCTTCTGTATTTAAAACTTGGTTTAGATTGAATCAGGTGGTGTATAGGCATGTTTTTGGTTCATCTTTTCAGTTACTGTTGACAAAGGCACTGCAGGATATTCATTATTTTAAAAGTATAAATATTTTTAATCAAGTACATAGATTGCCTCTAGCGATGTTCAGAATCATTTAGAAATAATCCAAAGGCTGAAAATTTGGTTCACTGACAACATCCGCTTCCTCTCAAATTTTAATTTGGCACATTTCATTAATAATGTCAGACTAACACATTATTGCTGGCACATAGTAACTGGAGGATAATTATCTCCGGATGCCATGTTTGTAAGACTCTGTCTTTACTATGGGGATCCCACAGTGTTCCCTACAACCCTCACATCCTGATATGCCAGATCACAGAATTCTGCTTAGAGGTCAACATGACTCCTTTCATTCAGATTTCATCTTTCCTAGAGCCCCAAGTGTGGATGGCAGGGGAATATGATGTGCACACAGGTCTTGCCTGGTAAGAAATCACAATGCAGAAGGAACATGACTCCAGCCCTGGGAGCTGGGAACTACTCTTGGTAAACACAATATAAATATAATTCAACATGTGTGACATAGAAGAAATATCAGACCATTGAAGTCTTGTGTCCCTTTGTCTAAAAATTCTTCTTTGGTGGAGCTGGAATACTCAAGGTTTCACTGGTAGAGATACAATTCCTTCCTGAACCTACCATCAGTACTTTCCCATCGCAAGCAGACTTCAGACTTCCTGAAGCAAGGAGAGGGAAGAAAATAAGATGTCTAGGACTGCAAACACCACAGAGTGTGTCTCATGCTCCCACCCACATGGCGTAGGAGTGCACTCAACAGGGAAATGCCTCAAACACTTTGCTACATGTCCAGCAGTAAATTAAACTGTACCAAAGACATCATGCATCATTTTAAAGTGCTGGCACATCCCTGGAATGGTTTTGATCCGTGCCTAGCTGGCACCCCCATTAGGCAATCCCCAGCCATTGTTTAATGTCAGGGATCACTGTCAGGAGACAGTCCAGCCAAGGCTACAGAGTTCAGCAACACAAACACCAGCCCTGGTGTTTGTTCCCTGCTTTGTGCCCTAGTATAGACACAGAAAGTGTAGCAACATCCAGCCTTGTTCCACAATCCCGGACACTTACATAAAGGCAAGCTTACATAAAATGGCCCATCCCAGAAGCTACTGCTTGATAAGATAGAAAATGGTGGGGAAGGATTGTAAGACACTTGGTATTAACCTATTTTTATCTAAGTGCCCTGTTTTTCTGTGGTTTTGTGCAGCATCTAGCACAACTGGGGCACGGTCCTAATTTGGGGATATTGGAGGCTACAGTAAAAATAATGCACAGACCTCAAGCTAAAATCTTTACTTGGTCCTCTATTTTAATTGTAGTGTATTTCACATGGCTAAGAGTTTGCAACATTGAAGTTTTTTCATTGTGAAAGCCAAACTGATGTGGGAGACTATAGGGTCTATAGTATATTATCATTATTGATTTTTCCCAAGCAACCTTCCCTACTTTTCTTGCAAATTAAGACAAAAATTAAGGTTGTTATTTATTGTATGCTACTTTTTGATTAACTGACATCTCCTAAGGTAAAATAAGAAACCTTTACAGTTTCCACCTCTAAAGTCCTGCAGAACGTAACAGCTATACTTTTTAGTAATTCTGTTTTAAGTCATACTGACAGATTTGTCTCTTTCAAGTGAGCATTTGTTCACAGGACCATTTTACAAAATAGCTGAAAACCTTCCCGGTAATATCTTTCTTTCTCTCATTTGCCCGTTAACTTTTCTTTTGTATTGCTCAAAATTCTTCATGCCATATGTCCTCAGGCACAACTTCATTACATGGCAATTGCAACTCTATATTAGCAGTCATCTTTGTGCAAAGAAAAACATAGTTCATTTGCACAAGGAAGGTCATGGAATTTTGCTTAAAGATTAGCAGAGAACATGACATGGAAATTGCAAGCCCAGCCATTTAGTAACTGGCCAGCCTGAACAGGCCTGACACCCAATAGTTATCTGGCTATAATCTGTGAATATGCTATGTCTCACACAATGCTCCTCCTGCCTTTGGTAATCATTACTGTATTGTGGTCAAGAAACTTTAACAGAAACTGGACACCATTGTTCTAGGCCCCCTACAAGCATCCAAGCTCCTAAACAGCTAAGTAGATGCAGAAAAGAGAAGAAAAAAATTAGAGGAGCAAAATTATCTGTTCCAAAGGGATATATTCCAAAGTGTGGTCATTTGTCAAGCTGAGGAGAGGTCTCCTGATTGCCTTTTCTACAGCAGTGTTTTTTCTACATCCAGTCTAGAGCCTTCCTTCTGAATGCAATTTGAAAATGCTTTAAACAGATTTCAGTGACATGAAGATGGCTCTAGCTCATTGTATTATCACTTCATTATATTATTGTATTGCAGTAGTATCTGGAGGATTCATTCACATACATAGGCACTGTAAATACACAGATCATTTCCTGCCCCACAAGTTTACAGTTAGCAGTGAATAACGTATATGAATTACTGAAGGTTCAAAATCATAGCTAGAAGAAGTGAAACTTCCTATTTTGGAAAAAAAGAAATCTACCACGTGTTCAGGGCTGTTTCAAAAAGAATGGGCTAGTTTCCAGCCAAGCATGATTAAAAGCCCTAAAATGTTATGTCCATTTTATAAAGACAGGTTTGTTCAGTCACATAAAAATTGTGGTGACAAAAGTAACTTCTGTTTCAGACTATTAAAAAATTGAACCTGCAAAAGAATCCTCGGTATAAGAAGGACAATTTACCTGTCGCTCCTTTCCCATTAAACCATCGATAATGGAGGTCAGATAAACAAATGTTTATCTCTCTGATGGAGAGCAACACTTTATTCTCTTTAAATGAAAACAACATATTTTTTCAACTGAAGCACTAAAGCATTATCTTCCGCAAGATGTGCATTCATTTGAATCAGTTTATACAGACTCATCTATTAGAAACACATGTAAACCCAGGCCACACCCAGTATGCTGTTGCATACAACCCACCAACAGACTTAACATCTGCTTTTGGAACCTGCATTTTGGTCAAGTTGTGTGCATATGTGTCATTAGCGAATCCACAGTATCAGTTTCCTGATCTGTGTACTGTTAAACACTGCAGAAGAGGTTTTGGGTTGAAACTTACAACTGCAAAAACTATCGCTTCCAGAAGCCCATAGGCAAAAACTTTGTTCCTCTATGGCTTTGCAGACTAAACATTTCCTGTTACATTCAAGAAACACTGAGCCCAATAGGGTGTGGTACACAATTAGGCATACTGTTCTGTTAAAATAATTGTCTAATGTCCATCAAATAAATAAGAAAACCTAATCATTCCCTGAGACCTGCTGGAACCAGAGGCTCTTATGTTAATAAATATATAGAATCATAGAATCATAGAATCATATAGAATATAGAATCATATTTATAGAATCATATTCACCAAAAAATCTCAGAAACTGACTTCCTAGGTTTTTTTCTTTTTTGAGTTTTTTATTTTGGTTTGGGTTTTTTGGCAATCCTTCTTTTTCTATTCTGTTGTAGAGAATGGAAGCATTGATTACTACATAATAGTATCTGCTAACAATCTGAGCTCTCAAAAAACATAAATAATCCTTAAATCCTTAAGGACTGCCTCAGGGCTTTCTTCAAGACTTTCCTGCTTTTATTTCATTTAACTGAGGCTTGGAACAGAACTTCTTTGGAGTGGAGAACAAATTAATTTACGTAAGCCTATGTAGGACCTCTCATTTTCCTGTGCTGACTACTAGCAGAGAGTAAAATCCATATGCATTACTTTTTCCTCCTGTAAGTGGAGTTGTCACAACCACAGTACATCAACTCAAATTCCTACACTGGCATCTTGAGAAACCTGAGTTGCACCACTCAGAGCACTAGCATAACCACCCACACACTTTTCCCATGATGTAAAGTTACAAGTAATTGAGTCTGTAAATTTTGAAGTCACAGGGGTTAAAGAAAGGCAGGATATCAAAGGCATCTGAATGACAAAAAGTTAGCATAATGGTCTTTAGCCTTGTCCCTAAAAATGTCAGTAAGACATCAGTAGACACTTTCCCTGATCTATCGAAGTTGTGTCTGGTACACTGCTTTTCATGATGCAAGTAGTTACTATACTATATATATCATAGTATAAATAGAAACCAAAATACCATTGAAAATGTGATGTTGCCACTGACATGGGAAGATCTAGGATGTGCCCACGTAAATAGTCTTCCAGGTTATATGGTAGGTGAAAGACCACTGCAAGGCACCCCACTTGTACAACACCATTTTAGCTGTGTTCAGAATTACTTCTCCTATATGAGCACCTGACTTTCACTTATAGCCAATTAAAAGCTATAATTTCCCTTGAAAGCCACTAAACAGTGGACACATAGGTGGTTAAAACCTATTTCTCCTTTTATTGACTAAGGGGGATACTTGGGCACTTATTAAGTAAACACTGCCAAAGTTTTAGGTATGGAGATTAGGTGCATTGGTCCAAACTGAGCTAGTTTCCTCCTTATCACCATTCCATTCACCACTGCATTTTCAGCATTAACTTTAATGTCATTTCATTCCAGTTCATAGGAGCCTTAACATATTTTCCCTACGTTTTCACTGTAATCTCCTGCAATAATTTTTTGTAATAAATTAAGAGTGCCAAAATGTAATACCAGTGCAAAACAAGAAACTATATTCCACTACACCCTCACAGGAACTGATAGCTCCTTGTTGATCTAAGCCATGGTTTCAGTGGAATGGGAAGAAGGAAAATAGAAGACAAATGGATAGAGGCAGATTATTGCAGGAAGACAAAATAATGAAAAGTAGCTAAAAAAAGGAAGACATAAGTCACCCCCCTTACAAAGCTGATGGAGAAAAACAGAAGGATAGATAAAGAATTATAAAATGGATGAAATTTTCTACACAGAAAAATTTTTTATTCTCTCTGTACATCTATGTGTCTACAGGACGTAACATAGGTCTAAACACTCTTGTCCCCTGTGATGAATATGCACTATGTCGAGGAGAGCCTTGAAGCCTCTGGAACTCTTTAAAACAAAGTTCATCATATCCCTGTACTTTTACTAACCTTTTCTTCCTCAGCATCTGCATGTGAGAATGTATTGGGTTTGCGTGGCAAGGTTTTGGTAGTGGNGAGCCCTCCTCCTGAGGAGGAAGGAGCGACAGAGATAACGTGTGATGAACTGACCGCAACTCCCATTCCCCATCCCCCTGCGCTGCTGGCAGAGAGGAGGTAGAGAAAATTGGGAGCAAAGTTAAGCCTGGGAAATAAGGAGGGGTGGGGTAAAGCTGTTTTAAGATTTCAGTTTTTATTTTCTCATTACCTGACTCTGTTTTGATTGCTAATAAATTAAATTACTTTCCCCATGTTGAGTCTATTTTGCCTGTGACAGTAATTAGTGAGTGATCTCTCCCTGTCCTTATCTCGACCCACTAGCCTGTCATTATATTTTCTCTCCCCTGTCCAGCTGAGGAGGAGAGTGATAGAGTGGCTTTGGTGGGCACCTGGCGTCCAATCAGGGTCAACCCACCACAGGGGAACACTTTAAAACTATTCTCTTCATATATGATGTCCCTGCAAGATATCTCTGGGCTATTCTATGCAGTGAAGATGTGATTCTTGAGCACTCTCACAGCAGTCTACAACTTCCAAATGTGCCTGGAGCAGAGGAGGGAGAGAGAGTATTTGAACACTACTGGAAGAGAGAAGGGTAAAGGTCAAAGTAGAAAGACAGAAGTATTTTTTCTTGGGAACACACCCATTTTTTCCTTGAGGAAATCATTTCCATATTAATAGATTTGCAATGCCAACCATACTGCTATAGATCCTGCTAATTCAAATTGTTACAAAAGGTCTCCAGCCCTAGTATTTCTTATTTTTTAACACTGGATGTGACAGTCACTGTATGACTAGCTTTTTATCCCAGGTGCTCTTCTGTCTGTATCAAGAAAGCTGCAATTCAGCTTGTAATAAATATAGCCCATTATAATCAGTGGATTTTGAAATTTTCACTTTAGATGTGATTTATAAAGACTAGATGCTATACATCATGGTTCATACAAACAATATAGAAAAGGCAATTATTAGAGCTAATTAAAATTCACACATCTGGGACTATGGAAAAAACACTTCAAGATAACTATTTATCTACCCAAATTGATATCAGACACAGTGAGAGTGCAAGATAGACAGATGGATGCTATGTTTCTGGGAACATATACTCTGCTAGCTGGTAAAATGGTAGATGTGTTTTGCTCATATCTCCATTTCTAGTTGGGAAAAAGCCACCCTCAGGTTCCAATATAGAATGACACAAAATGTGACTTGTGCAAATGTAACATGTTGGTGCAATTGAGAAGACCTCACATATGTCAAATTGACTACAACATGGCATCAGCCACTTGGGGCATTTCGTTAATGAATTTAATTTAGCACAGTAACTGCTGTATCAGACAAAACAAATTGCCAGGCTATTTCTTATTCTGTGTTTAAGACCAGTTATTTTCCTTTCTTTTACCCTGTACTACGTACTATTTTTATTTCCTTCTTTGCACTCTATCCCTTCTTTATTTTAAGGAAGTTGTCTGTAACTAGTAAAATATGTTTAAGCAGAATCTGTGCCACTTTCACATATAGGAAAGTGCTCATTTCTGACTGTAGGGTTTCTTAGGCTGATGAGATTGACTGGATTGTGGTCTGAGTAATCCTGTGGCTTTCCCTCTTAATTTGCTTCTTGACTTAACTTGCTTACGTGTTAGAATCAAATCAACAGATACATTTTCCTGCCACATTTGTCAAGTCAAAAGAAATGCACCACAGTAACAACAATTTGTTTCACTAATATTTTTCCCATGAAAACATTTGTCTGACATATTTATGAACAGCTGAAAGTACTGAGTAGTTCTTCAAGTGCTTCATAAGAAGAATGAATATGTCAAGTCACCTATTTGAGTTCTCTGGTTGTTTGTGAAAACTATGGAAGTAAGCCATGGTATATTACAGGTTGAGCAAAGATGGAAAAATAGAAGGTTCCGACTTTAGAGCTGACAATCCAAGGAAAAAATAATACTGATACCTGAATTGAAATAACAGAAAATAATGGGATAAAACTAATTAGCATAGGAAGATAATCCTATGTATACTTACTGGACTTCATATATCTATGATATCTGCACAGGAACTGTCTGCTTGCTTCTCCTTACCATCAGTGTAGGGAGATGCATGTGAACTTCAGGATGTCAGACTCCAGTCTGACTTGACTACTGAGGGAATTGGGACTAGCTCAGATGTAGCTTCTATATGAGGAGCACTAAGATATGAGCAAGTGTGTCCCACTCAAGCTGCCAAAATATTTCTGTGTTTCCTATAGGTTTCCTATAGGTTTCTCAGCAGAGGAAAGTATTACCGAGACATTTTGGAGAAGGATAAGAAGATAGTATGTGGGTGATTATGTTTTTTTCATCCATGTACTGAGAAGTCATTAGGAGAAGACACAAAAAAATTCGAACAAGGACATGACAGAAATTGACATCAAGTGCTAACTAAGACCCGAAATCAACATCTCACCAGCAAATACCCATGGAGTGGGGGGAGGCTGTGAAGTGCTTTGAAGATCAAGACAGTGATTGATTGAAAAGAAAAAGGGAAACCATTGAATTGATACATAATTTACTTGATGTAGTCAAAGCAAGAATCTATGGAAATTATCTTTAAAGCAGAACAGAGAGAATAGATACAAAAAGGCAAAACTGTATCTCTGAAGTGATGTTAGTATTAACTGAGATTAAAGGTATTGGAATTAATTAGGAATTAAGATGTAACAAAAAGTGTCCGGACAAAAGTTTTCACAGTGTGGAACATGAGAAAGAATACCCCTTATATACCTTAAAGATGTTCCAGGAAAGCATCCACAAGACCTAGCCATACCCTGGATGGCAGAACATGGAGAGAGGCCCCAGTGAAAAACAGCACTGAATTATATCAGTGACAACGTGTTGTGGTTTAGCCCCTGTCAGCAGCCAAGCACCACACAGCTGCTCGCTCACCCTCCCCCCTGGTGGGATGGGGAGAGACTTGGAAGGGTAAAAGTAAGAAAACTCGTGGGTTGAGATAAGAACAGTTTAATAATTGGAATAAAATAATAACAATAATAACAGTAATAGTAATAGTAATAAAATTTGTAATGAAAAAGAGAACAACAAGACAGAGAGAGAAACAAAACCCGGGGAGGGAAAAAAACAAGAGATACAACCACTTACCACCCACTGACTGACACCCAGCCAGACCCCGAGCAGCGATCACTTCCCCCCGGCCCACTCCCCCCCGTTTCTATACTAAGCATGACGCCATATGGTATGGAATAGCCCTTGGGCCAGTTGGGGTCAGCTGTCCTGGCTGTGCCCCCTCCCAGCTTCTTGTGCACCTGGCAGAGCATGGGAAGCTGAAAAGTCCTTGACTAGTGTAAGCACTGCCTAGCAACAACTAAACCATCAATGTGTTATCAACATTATTCTCATACTAAATCCAAAACACAGCACTATGCCAGCTACAAGGAAGAAAATTAACTCTATCCCAGCTGAAACCAGGACACAGTGATATAATTGGTATTGATAAATGATGATGCCATAGAGGTGAAGAAAAAAAAGTGTGAATAGTTAAAGAGTTAGAAGTTGGTTTTACTCAGATTGACCTTTAAAAAGACTTGTAGGCATCCACAAAGACATAGTGTAATAGCTGAGATTTTTCTGTTGGTAGAAAAGGAGAGAAATCTGGAGAGCTCTGTCTGTAAATCATCTGCAAATAAACAGTACTTGGTTTTGCATGTGTCACTCAGAGATACAATATAGAAGGTAGGGAGAAAGACAAAAAAAGAGCAAGTCTTATTAAGGGATAATCAATGAGAAGAAACTATCAAAGGAATGACTTGAGGAATTGTTGGAAATGCCAGAGGAAATACCAACAGATGTTGACACCTCACAAGCCAGGGGTTGATAGGATTTTAAAAAGAGCATAGCTGATTGTGTCAAAGACATCTGACAAGGTTGAGAGAACAGGGTACTGAGTACGAGATTTGGCTAAGAAGAGGGCATTTGAAATTTGAAAAGAGGGATTTCGCCTGAAGGAAATTTGTCCATGCTGGGTTTGGGGAAGAAAAATGGAATGGCAAGATATAGCAGACACGGGAATAAAATGCAAAGTGGGGCAGTAACTGGAAAAGGAAATGGGGACAAGGGTGAATTGTTTTGAGTAGGAGATATCAACATAAGGGTCACAAGACACAGTTACCCACGGTCTCCTCCTTGGGAAATTGATGTGTTATGGCCTGGACAAGTGGTCTGTGTGGTGGGTAGGGAGTTGGCTGACAGGCCACACCCAAAGGGTGGTGGTAAATAGCTCTTTTTCAAACTGGCAACCCATCACAAGTGGGGTCCCCCACGGATCAATATCGGGACCAACATGATTCAGTATCTTCATAAGTGAGCTGGATAATGGGTTCAAGTGTAGCCTGATGAAGTTGGCAGATGACACTACATTGAGTGGGGAAGTAGACACTCTGGAAGGGAGAGCCACCCTGCAAGAAGAACTGGATTAGGCTGGAAGAGTGAGCTAACAAGAACCTTATGAAGTTCAACATGGACAAGCGTAAGGTCTTGCACCTGGAAAAACATAATCCAGGAGTGCAGCACAGACTGGGATCCACCTGGCTAGAAAGCAGCTCTGTGGAAAGGGACCTGGGTGTCCTGGTGGACAGGAAGCTCAATATAAGTGAACAGTGTGCTGCTGCAGCCAAGAAGGCCCACAGGATGCTGGGTTGCATCAAAAAGGGCATCACCAGCAGAGATAAAGAAGTCATTATCCCACTCTACTCAGTGCTCGTCAGGCCACACCTGGAATACTGTGTACAGTTCTGGTCCCCAGTGTACAAAAAAGATATGGACAGGCTGGAGGGGGTCCAGAAAAGGGCCACCAAGATGATCAAAGACTGGGAAGTCTGCCATATGAGGAAAGGTTGAGAGAACTGGGTCTCTTCAGCCTGGAGAAAAGGAGGTTTAGGGGTGATCTCATCACCATGCACCAGTACTTAAAGGGTAGTTACAAAGAAGATGGAGACTCCCTTGTTAGGAGTCACATGGAGAGGACAAGGGATAATGTTTATAAGTTATTCTTGGGGAGATTCCAACTGGACACAAGAGGAAAATTTTTCACAATGAGAACAGTCAACCATTGGAATAATCTCCCCAGGGAAGTGGTTGACTCCACTACACTGAACACTTTTAAGACTCAGCTGGACAGGGTGCTGGGCCATCTTGTCTAGACTGAGCTCTTGCCTAGAAAGGTTGGACCAGATGATACTTGGGGACCCTTCCAATCTGATATTTTATGATATGATTCTACGATGTAAGAAGAATAAGAGAGAAGCCATCACTACCTTTGTTTCTTCAAAAGAAGACAGAAGGTTCTGTCCCTCTACTCCCACTTGGTCCCTAGCGACCATATTTCCTTAGTAATAATCCCTATTTTGTTAGTCATGCTACTTTTTCACACTAACAATATAGCAAAGAGACATCCCAGTATTCCACTGTGAGATTTCCAGATCCTTCCTACAAGAGATCTAGTCAGGGCAGTAGGGTAATTCTGCAAGATGATTGTCAGCTAGCAGTCACTGATAGTTAAATATGTCTCTCTTTTGGGGGTTATATGAATATAACCTGTCTCCATCTTCCTTCAAGCCAGCAGTGTCTATTCCGGTCAGCAAGCTTCTGGCTCTCTAGCCACAGATGGTCTCTCTGGTAGTATGGCTACCGACTCTGATTTTTATTGATCATCAGCAGACAAACCTCGCTGTGCACACAAGCTCAACAGCTGCTATTTCTTGAGCAGTTCATAATTCATGGTTTCTAATTTTACCTATAGCACACTAACAGATCTGCTCTTCACTTTTGTTGAAAGCAGAAGAGCAGGCTACAATACTGATTGACACTGGAAACTGTGAAAGGCAGCTTTACATTTTGTGAGTTGAAAGGCAGAAGAGTCATGCTGAAGTAAGACCAGAAGTTGCTCAAAGATGATGAATTCTGGAATAGCCTCTTGGATGTGATCACAGGTCAAAAAGAATCAACACCTGAAGACCAGGTCATGTGAACGGCCCTTTGTCAAGCTGGAGAGTTGTACCAAAGCTGAGGGTTGATAGAAGAGCCAAATCAAACAACACACAGCTAAGGCTGGGTCATGTGTATGAAAGTTAATGCCAATGATGGTGCAGAGCAGAAGATTAGGAAGGAAGGAAGAACAAGCTGTCAGAGTTAAGCTGGGATGTAGATGGGTAGAACAAGGTAGAGAGCAAAAGACCAACATTACAGGAGTGGAAACAAGAGTCAAATACAGAGAAGGGTATAAGGGAGGGAACTTGGTGGTATGAATCTATTAATAATGTACATCCTTCAGCACTGTGTTTTGAGATTCAGGGTTTGTATCCTACCAGTACTAAAACAGTACTTTATATGATGGCACTCTATGCTATTATGATGGCTGCCCAGTGCCCTCTTTGAAATGTACTGTTGTCCCGGACCACTTCCTTATGGATGGTCCACATCTCCCAAATACCATTACAGCTGGCATTAACTGGCACCCTCGTTCTCAGTCTTAGCAGGCAGGTTAAGCACCAGATTGTGCAATGAATTATTTTCCTACTCCTAGGTGTGATCCACCTAGTTCAAAGTTGAAGCAGAATACAGAGACAAGGAAGGAAAGCCCAAGTAACTGCTGATTTTGCTGTTCCTTCTCCTTGACCCAGGTAGCCAGGGCTTTTTGGATTTCATGATCTCCAAGGTAAATGTAAAACAAAGTCACTTATGAGATGTCCCTGAAAAACTGTTTCCAGACCATTTTTACAATTCTGCAGTGACTGATAGTGATCCAAATGCTGGTACAATAACAGGTTGGCAGAAACATTTTATTACCTTAATTGTGGATGAGAAGTAATTCTGCAAAAAGAAAGAGGGAACTTGTCATCCCACGCTTCAGTGGGATTCTCAGACATATTCAGATAGACGCCGAGTGCTATGAATGTCAGATGGTGGGTCCCCCAGGCTCCCTGGCAACCTGCATGCAACTAAGAAAGAGGCAACAGCTTGCTTCAAGTATCCTTCATAGAGATGACATAGTTAGATAAACCCAACAGGGAGTATAGCACGTGGAGGGCGCAGTCTGGTAAGAGGAAACCATTCCCTGTGGGACTGGCTCCATATTGCCACATGAAATGTTCAAAACACTGCTAGCCAGGAAAGCTGAATTTATTGCTTAATGAGCAGAGGACCCGGAAAAGATCATTGACAACTGCAGTGTAAACACAGCCACTTAATAGGGTGTTACTGAATGCCAAGAGGAAATTAAAAAAATCTGTCCTACAAGCAGCACTTTCTACCATATAGAATATGATTGGAATAAATACAGAACACAGAAAGCAGCTGTAGAGAACAGATGAGATATTAGATATGGTGGAAAGAAGAGAAGAACTTAAATCCAGAGGGAATTTTTTTACACTGCCTTGAGTATAAGAGTTGTGAAAAAGAAATGATGAAGTAAGACAAGTTAGCGTAACAGCAGCAGAGTGACAGAGGTAACACAAAATGACACTGTGACATTATTAAGAAGCTCAGCAACACACTCAACCTCTATCACAATGTCATCAGGACAGATGGCAACAATTGGCAAAGACAAGGCACAGCATGTCTGGAAAGCAATAAGAGCCTATAGAAGAAAAAAAAGAAATATGAAATAATATGAGCAGCTATGGAAGACACAAGAGAGTACTACAGATTTTTCTAGAGGTAAAACAACAATTTGCCCTCCACCCTATACATATTTGTCACCACTGCCTGATGCGTATGACTTCATTTCCCACTTTGTCAAAACTTTGCAAAGAATCAGGACTTTCACGGAACTCGATACTATTATTTATCATTCTTGTTAGTACTTGTGAGACCTGTTGTGAAGGACTGCATCACGCTAGACACTTACCTAAATCAGAATTTAAAAATGGTCCCTGCAAAGTGAGCCTACAATCAAAATGCAGCATGAAACAAAACACTTGGATGCAGATACGAGGGGGAATAATGAAAGAGGTTTATCTTCTAGGAATGTCAATAAAGGTCATAGAGAAATGACAAAAAGAAGAAAGTAAAGCTCTGGAGAGTAACGAATTATGGTTATTTGTTCATAAAGATCTCACTTTTAAAATTAATGGACAAAAAGACAGGACAGCCACACCACGGGTGAAGGACATGAACATAAGAAATAATAAACCTCAGATAGGAAGTAGAAACTCTAGGAAAAAATTGTCAAATGTGCAGTTATACCTGTGGTATCTAATAACGTCATAGAAAAGAGAAACATCTGAGGCAGGGAAAGCACTAAGTAAACAAATTGTTGAGTAACAGACAAAACACTAGTTCAGCCAGAGCTGGTGTAATCTGAGCAGGACACATGAATCTTGTTCTTCCTGCACCAGTGGTGTCTGCCATGAAGTCTACTCAGTGTCACTGAGCAATACCACCAAACATTGAACCTCCACATGTTGAGCTCCCAATGGAGGAACAAGTGAATCTCCTCTGGCTAACTGAGATCCTGGAGAAAACTTAATAAAAATCTTCAGACAGTAGGGCAGTGGGTGCAATAGGGTTGAAGAAGGAAATCTTTCACTAGTCAATAATTAAAATTACATGGACTACAAGCCACCTTGTGGTTGGGGAGGGCTACCCACATTTTTTATTGTAGTAAAAATTCATAGTGTTTATTTCTGCTTCCATGTTTTTGTACAAAGATACATTTTGAACATGAATTTAGGGAAATTTACAGAAAGGTAGAGAGCAGCAGTACATAAAAAAGCAATG
>VZTL01039398.1:0-31244 GCA_013400535.1 Scopus umbretta
GTCTGTAACAGACACCCAGCAGAGTATCTGCCTCGTTGGCTTTCCCCTTGATCCTTACCAATAAGCACTCAACGCTATCATCCCAATTGTTGAGCTCTATACAATCAAAACACTCCCTAACATACAGAGCCACCCCACTGCCTCTCCTTCCTTGCCTGTCCCTTCTGAAGAGCTTACAGCTATCCATTGCAGCACTCCAGTCGTGAGAGTCATCCCACCATGCCTCTGTGGTGACAACTAAGTCAGAGCTAAAATGTTAGGTTTTGCCTTGTTACTATTCACTGTTGAGTATCTCAGGAAAAGGTAATTGTCTTACCACTCTTTTGTGATGCACCGTGCATCTCCATTAATGTACAAGTATAGCAATGGTAATAACAAATACTGTAATCAACTTCTGATTCTATTTTTACCCCATGCTTTGTTTGTCCAATCTCATTTTAAATATTACAGATGTCAAAATTTCTATCGCTTACTCCTCACAAGCAGCTACTTTACTGGCATTTACAGGAGTCTACATACATTGCATCTACTAGATATAGATTTTAGAAGAATATAAAGAATATGATTTAGATATATTTATTGGATGTGGCTGGTTAGAACATACATGTTTAATTGTGTGAATAGGATATTATTAGAGATGCAGTGATATTTTTTTCTGTAGCAAAGAAACTGTGTGGGCAATTACAGTGAGAAAGTGTGAAATAAATTTCATAAAAGAGCTTCTCATAAACAAATACAGGACTTACTGTAACTTTATTTTTCCTTTTTACTAAGTTTATGGTCTATTTTTCGAAAAATATCTGGTGATTTTTGGTAGTTTAAACTTGAGTGTCCAGTACAAGGCACTTCAGAAAGCATATGGTACTGAAAGATACTGAGTGCAATAGA
Organism: Scopus umbretta; assembly: GCA_013400535.1. Classification (NCBI taxonomy): domain Eukaryota; kingdom Metazoa; phylum Chordata; class Aves; order Pelecaniformes; family Scopidae; genus Scopus; species Scopus umbretta. The sequence continues at coordinate 889 of VZTL01039398.1, forward strand.
CCATGTTTCAAATGTGACCGAACTTGACTTACACTTAAGATGATTTTTTTGGTTTGTTTTTAAGAAACATTTTTCTACAAGAACAGCTTGTGTAGAAGTTAGCTATAGTTATATGTAGGTATTCTGTTGCTTTAATCCTGTTGCAGAGAAATTGTTAGCTCTACATGTGCAATTAGTACATTCATGGGGATATTAGTTGTAAACAAATTGCACAAATCTCTACTAGCCAGCAAGTGACAATACTCAATTTCTCTGATCTCTTTCTCTCTCCCTCCCTCCCCGATACAACAAAACTGGGGGAATATTTCTTCCCCTCTCTCCTGAGTGAATGTCACTTTCTGGTGTTACTCCATTATTTTTAACTTCGCTGTTATGTAAGAAAAGTTTACAATGAGAATATAAAGTATTGTGAAATAAATTGATTATGTTTTAAAATTGAAATTAAAGACACTGTTTTACAAAATATGTTGTTTTAACAAGAATCCTTTAATACATAAGTGCTTTCTAAAAAATGCTGGTGCTGTGCAGAGCATGTATATTCACTGAATTACTGTGCACGTTGTGGAAGATTGAGATTCCCCTATTGACACTGAAAGGTACCTGACATGACAGATAAGTGCACTGAAGCCTGGGCTGCTTTTGGAGCTACTTAGGACTAGCAGGAAAATCTCTGAAAATATGCATGTTGTTGTTACACCTAAGCCTTCCCAAGGTACTGCTTTTCAACAATACTGTGCTGGATCTGGAAGGTTAGGGGTATCAGCAGTCAGTGCAGCATATCAGCTATCCAAGGATTTCTGCATTACAGGTATCAGCTACGTAGGATTTAAGTCACATTATACCACACAGAGCTTCCTTCAAAGGTGCGGGCAACTGTTCTAGGTATTCTGAAATAACAACAGAGAGATCTTAGTCTTTCATTTAGGTTTTGTTGCAAGCATAAATCCTCGGGAAAGCAAATGCTGGATGGGACTGAATGTGAATCTGAATCAAAGGCCAAAAGGCAGACAACTCTTCAAGCAGATACTTACCTTTGAGGGGGATCAGTCACTGACTGGCACTGTACTGCTGTGGTTGTTTTCCCGTGTAGCAAATCTGGCCTAATTGTTCCACCTTCCCATTTGTGGGACTGCACCATTAACTGGTACACAGGGGCTTTTGTCTTTTGTCTGTCTGGATTTGGTTGTCATTATTTTTAGGCTGGCTCATATCAAAAATGCCATTTGGCAGTGTAGGCACGCATGTAATTTTCACAGCAGAGTTAAGGGGTAGCAAACTGCAACATGGAGGAAAGGAGGCTGGTGTGAGTAACTCAGAGAAGAAGGAGCAGGTGAGAATATGTTAAATAGTTTTTTGGGTGAAGGAAAACACAGAGTAATTACAGCTTTGGTCAGGGCTCAAATCTACAAAATCATGGGGTTTTTTTGGACCACAGGAGACCATGCACCTTTTCCCATAAAAACCCACCCAAACTTCTCACAAACCCCATCACAATCTCCATCTGCTTCAACCACTATGCAAAAAAGGGGACTTTTCATCAGACAATGAAAAACACCCAGAATTTTCACATGTGAAATCGTCATAGTCAGAACTGCAGGTTTGATAGAGCGCATCTGAGAGCGTGGCCTGTGCAGCTGGGATGCTCACTGAGGCAGCTGAGTGTCCTGGCCCTGCCAGGAGATGGCAATACTTGAACGCTGTTAGACTGATCCACTTGTCCGAGCATTTCTGGCACTCTTCCACCCCAGCTGTTGGTATGCCTGTGCACTACAGAGGAACCTGTTTGTCTGTTTGCTGCTTGCTGTGAAGCAAAGTTCCATGTGAGGACAAATCGTGAATGATTTGTATCGTGAATGGTTAGCTGTGGATGATTAATGAAGACTTCTGAGACTCTGTGTCCCCTTGTCTTTTAATGGCAGTGGGGGATTGCAGGCAGAAAGATACAGAATATGTCCCACACATGCATAGAAGGGAGTGAGGGTGGCATCTGAGTTGAATAGTACAGGGGAACATTAAGCCAGCAATTGTAATTACCAACCCTAAGTTTACCAGCCCTAAGTTTAGTGAGGACAGAAAGCCTGTAAGTCATGCAGAAGAAGAAGAGGAAAAAAAAGAGAGGAAAAAAATGCACCATCTGATTCTTGACATTGAAGAAAAACAGCAGTGAAGAACAGTATCAGACTTAAAGTGACACCAGACTCAGATGGAAAAGAGTCAGTATTGCCATTCCCCAGCAGCATGTCCATGGTGCGACACAAGACAGTGACACAACCGCCTCTGGGCCCTGGCTCTCAGCAGGGAGCAGTTGTAGGGCCGATGGGCAAGACTCAACAGCCGAATGCCTGCTCCAAAAACTACATCCAGCTGGGGGCTGAGATGCAAACACCTTTACTGGGGCAGCCAGGTAACCTGTGAAGGTTTGCAGCTGGAAGAGGAGGGGAGGAATGAGGGTGGAGCGTGGTGACTATCAGAAAGATGAAGTGTGTAGGGAAACATATTGTCTCCCATTAGATGGACTAATAGCGCTGGAAAAAGGAGACAAGCCTTTGCCATACATGTCATCCTTCTTGTATTATACCATGGATTCCTGTGAAACAACAGTCAGAGAGATCTAGCACAAACCCGACTGTAAACAAGAGTCGTCCAACTACCCAGAACTGTCTGAAGCCAGGCTAGCACTGTACATCAGTCTCCAAACGGCTATTTTTTTTCTTTTCTGTCACATATGTGTTAATTGAGGTTAACACCCACTGGGTTCCTTGGCACATAATTAACTCTGCACCAAGCATAACCACCGTTTCCCTGAGGCAATGGAGATATGCACATTTCTCAATAACCAGAGCAGCAGAGGAAACGAGGCAGCTGAGGAAAGCATTACACTGCTGTCCATTAAAATTCATAACTTCGAATGTAAATAGCACCTGGATGACCAGTCCAGTGTAAATGTGCATAGATCATTAATTCTCCACATCTATCCACCATCGCAAAGGCCTTAAACTGTCCAGGTAAGAGCCTGTTAGGTCCAGGTCTTGCTTAACTGTAACAAAGTGGTCATGGAGGAGTCCTACTGCCACGCAGGTGCAGCCACAGCTCCTCGCCTGGCACGACCCGTGCAACCGTGGGTGGGTACACTGAGTGCTGGGCTCCCCATGCCTCTGGCATGTTAGCAATACAACCTGCAACCAAAAAAAAAAAAATAGAAACAACTTTGCAAAGGAGTGTTCAACACCACAGAAAATAGTATGAGCCATCAGCCCATGCTGCAGTATGGGCATTACTCTGCATGGATACTGACTTGTCTGCCTTGCTGCATTGCCACCAGCCAGTGGCTACATTGACATAAACACCTGTTTTTTCTTCTTTGTGCTTTGTTAAAGTGAAATTGTGCCGGTTACAGCAACAGCAAGAGTGCCAAGACTATAACTGCATGCCTGAGCAGCAGAACAGGTAGCAGAGGGCTTTTATAGGTGTATCTTGCACAGTTTGAGGACTTTGCTTTAAAAACATTACACACATGCGTGTAGTTTCTTGTCATTTTTTTGCTATCTGTGTTCGATAATGCCCTGTCCTGCTGCCTAAGTTGTTACTACACAGCCACTATAGCCCTATCTTCAGACCTTGTTCTAATTTGTGTGCAGATTTCATCAATGTTATCAAGTGATTTCTGTCTGACTGGTGCATCAGGTCCCACCTCCAGTACCCTGAAGCAATGACCAGCTGGCAAAGAATTGCTGATATTGGTCTTGAGTCATATTTCTAGAAGATATCAAGGAAACTGCATGGAAGGAAATGGCTTGGGGAGCGGGAGGCAGGATTACATCAAGAGGCACAGCAGAGAAACAAGTTCACTGAGCTTGCCAAAGAGCAGGGCTTAGGGGTATTTTTTCCACTCTACTTTGGAGTAGTTGTAAATTGGCTGTTTGGCTTGGTTGGATGTTCCTTTTCCCCAACAGATGTGTAATTTGGAGCCAGTGCTTCCCTATTTTTCCAGAGTAATGACACACCTTAACTATAGCTGGATATAAACACCTTGCTTATCGATGTCATTTTGTTTCAGGAATATTTCCACTGTTGCCAGTAAATCCCTCAAACTGGGCCATTTACATGTGTGCAGCTACATTTTTCTTCTGGCAGCTTCCATGGGCCTTGTTCTTCTGACTTCTATGCAAACACATGCTTAAATGACAACAGGAGCACCAGCAGCCAGCCCTCTCCCAAAGCCCTCACACTCCCTCTCGCAGTCAAAGGACAGCGCAGAGAAGTGATGCACAATAAACTTCAGCCACCGCCAAGAGGAAGGCTTCTAACCTCTTTCGCCCAGTATGGCAGGTTTTCTAGGTAATATGGCCTCTTTAAGAGAGCAAATACAAAATGGTACAGATATTTAGAATTAGATGGCAGGGGTGTAACAGGACCCAACACACACAGCTTGCACTGGGGAGCCACCTCAATTTTTGCAGGCTCCCAATATACTAGAGCATAAACTTTTTTTTTTTTTTTTTTCCTTCTGCAAATGTGTTTTTGACTCTGTTATTCATACATGCATGTCTTTGGCTATTTTAAAGTCTTATATCCGCTGGTATGACTGCTTCCCCAGGGACATGCAGTAATCAGGTACTATTTTTAAACTCTTTAGTCAACCATGACTTCCTTTTTATCTGTCCACTCTCTAGCTGCTGTAGGGAGTGAGCATGGCATTCCTCATCTTTTTGTGGTTTCTACTTATAAGGAATAGGCAGGACAAGTAGTGATTCTTGTTGGTGCCGGAGAACTACACAAGTTAGATTATGGGATGAAGTACAGACTGAATCATGTCTCAGAAATTCACCCTCCAGTGTCACATTGTACCCGAGTTAATGCAATCCAGAAGTCACACTACACAAGCACAAGTACAGAGCTCTCAGTTTGTTCTGAATGCTCCCACAGCTTTTTCCATGCCAGCTATATATATTAAAAAAAAAAAAAGAAGAAGAGAAAAATACAACACATTCCCATGTTTGTTTGCAGAACTGTATGTGGGCAATTTCTTGGGTCTTTTAATTACAAGGAAGCTGAGGCCTGAACAAAGAAATACACTCAAGGTTTGCTTGATTACTGAGGGCAGTCCTTGTCTTCCTTTCCCCCAAAATGAAAAGGTCCCAAGGTGTTTGAAGTGCAGCTAGAAGGAACGGAGACATCAGATGCCACACCAAACCTGGACACTGATACAGCTGTGAGACTGCTGGTACCTGCATCTTTTGCTTGAAAACTTCATTATTTGGTGGTAGGAAGCTGCTTGGCCCATGAAGCTGGTACAACTTTTTGCTTGGCCACCAAGCTTCAGCAGAACCCTGCTGATTATTACCCATTATGCATTAATAAGTATTTGGGGGTGAGAGGGTGTGGAAAATACTGGGAGAACCACAAACCCATAGCTTTGATTACACTGTAACATGCACCAGCTGTGCACCCCATATAGTGCTATGTTGTGGGGAAGAAATCAATCAGCCCTTCATCCTGAGAAGACGAGGGGACAATGACTTCTACACCAAAGCACAGAAAACAGTTAAAGAGCTGTGTCCAGGTCCAGGGCACCATCATAGAGCCCTGCAGCCTCTCAGGGCTGTTTTTGCAGCATAATCTCAAGAGCTTCAGGAACTAGTAAGAGAAAGCATCAGGAATAGCAATCACAGCTCTGAAATATTACTATTTGTTGCAATTACCTGCTGACAGTATTTAAACAAGGAATGCTATGCTGCCAGCAGCAGAGCTATGTGAGAATATTGTCATTGTTTTATTGAGTGCTTTTCTTTTTTGTACAACATCCTGTTATATCTTAATTTACAGGTACTTTGCTTAAACTGTTGTACAGAACATGATGTACCAAGACAGCATTGCTGAGGACAGCCATCTTGTGTATGTGTTTTAAAGACCCGAGTTATACAAAACATTAAAAAGCAGGCATAAGGCCCATTTTTTTTTACATATGTTCCAGTGCTATTCTTCCCATTTTGCTGTATCGCATTCCTACTGTCTTGGGCAAAGAAGCAGTCTAGAGTCTGAATTTCACAGTTTATTTTATTGCCAACTGCATAAACTTTAAATTATCAATCCTGGTATTGAGAAATAAAGACAAGCAATTAAAAAACCACTTAGGTATAATACATCAGCTTCCCCTCAGACACCTCTCCTGCCCCCTTTCTTGTCCCCCATCCCCTCAGTGCCTTCGAGGAGGCCATGGATGGCACAGGAGATTGGGGTCAGCCACTGTGGTTCCTCTTCTTTTGCTGGTCCTTTTTTCTTACTATACTGCTCTAGTATGGCCTTCTCCACCAGCCACAGTCCCTCTCAAGTCATACCTCCTCTGGTGTTTTCTGTGTGCCTGCCCCTGTTCAGGGGGTTTCTTTGCTCCAGCACTTGCTGGTGGCATCTTCTTGCTTCAGCCCTGCTCAGGCCAGCACCAGGTGGTCTGTGATCTCCTCCTCCCAGGCCAGTCCTGCAGTCCCCAGCTACCAAGACCCTGCCAATTATGTCCAATGCACCTGCTCACTTCTCTGTAGGACTTTCTGCCACTTATACCAGTCACCAAATCACTTCACACACATGAGTTACCTAGGGGCACAATGGATTTTTTTAAAGTAGTCGTTGGTATGTCAGGACAGTATAAGAGAGAACCAAGTGAGTGAGTGGGATTTGTTAAGTCCTAGATCCACCCAACTGCTACATTATCTGGGTTAGTGCAGCAGGGAGGACATTTGTGAGTGCTATGGGGGAAATAGCAATCTGCTCTGAGCAAGTGTTGTGCCTTGAGCACCCATGTCATGGCCCATGATGGATGGCTTCTAGGACTGGAATAGCACAGCTAAGTAATTCATAATGTCAGGGGAAACCATCCCAAAGGTGCTGTTGCAGATATCCCTAAAAGCTTAGTTACGCTAGATCCAGGAGTCACTCAGCCCTGGTGGGCTGAGAGGCAGTCACACACCCAAGGACGACCCTCCACAGACCTCTGCTGCTGAGCAGTGTGTCCTGAATGGGTGCCCACACTGAGAACTTCAAAACTGGCCACATAGCCACAGATCCAGCAGCAGGGACAAGTGACATGCTAGTCCTACCAGCCTGCCCAAATGCAAAGGGGAAAGAACAAGTGCACATGTGATTTTAGGTCTGGTCAGCATGAGAGATCTTGTAAGCAACCACAGTGGTGGGGCTGGGAGGCAGAGGGGGAAAGAGAGAGGAGTTGGGGAAAGGATTTGGGTGCAGGCAGGGCTTGCAAACCGTCCTCCTGAGCACAGAGTTCCTGCTATGCTCCACACAGGCCTTCCCTCCTTCCTGATCCCCCGCACCACAGCTCTGTATTTGCTTTCCTCAGGCTCACAAACTCTTCCCCAGGTGTCAGCATCCTGCAGCCTGGGAAAATAGTAATAAGTGGCCATACCAAGTGCTAGGAACAGGTGAGAAGGCTTACCCTGGGGCAAGGGGAAAGCAAAAAGCAGGAAATGGTGTTGTTGCTACCCCTTTCCCTCTCCACAGTGTGGTACATGCTGCATCCTATGCCCTGTAAGAGTCCTCTTCAATGTGTGGTCAGGCACCATTGATGGGCTATCTGCCACCAGAAGCCATCAACTCAGATGTAAGCCAGTGCAGCTATACAAAAATATGCACACACTGCTCCCCAAGCCAAAAATCACAGCAAAAGATATTGCGTGTTGGGAGGGGAGAATAAAAATAGTGAGTGACTACTCAGAGACTAACCTACTGTTCACTTGATTGGAAATGCAAAGCAGCGTGATGGCAGTGGACTAGATGCCCCATAGAATTTCCTCCAGAAGGCTAGCTTGTGCTTGGATTTAACTCTACCACACAGCAAACAAATCATGGTCAGATGGGGAACCTGGCCTCTTTGGAGTCACCCAGTGCCCACTCCATGCATCACCACCCTGTCAGATTTGGGGTGCACAGACACAGAAGGCTGCTGGCACAAGATTTTTATTTCCCTGTCCTCACATGTAATAGGGGAAAAGTTCTTGTTTCCTTAAGCAGTTTCAGTCCTAGTGTGTCTGGTCGTATGTGCCAGCTCCCTTGTAGGCTCCAACGTAGCCGCTGTTGTCTGTCAGATCCTGGCGGCCAGCAAGACCCTTCCCTTTGCCACTCTCATCAAAACGCTCTTTGTGGCTGCCGGTGTATTTGCTAGTGTCTGTCAGCCTCTCGACCCCACCAACCTTGGTGGCTTTCTGCAAGAAAAGAGGTCAGCAAGAGGCAGATAGCATTAGGAAACAGCTCACAAACAAGCTCTCTCCTACAACAGGGACAAATGGTCCCATGGCATCTCAACGTGCACAGCAAGTAAGGAAACTCATACTCACCGTGGTGCCCACGCTGCCAGGTTCCTTCCCCTCGATGAGGCCATACACAGCCTGCAGCGCTTCCTCTGGCGATTTGCCCTTGAAGCGCTTGCAGCAGAGCTCCTTCATGGCCTGCTGGAATTCAGCAAAGGTGATGGTGCGGGCACCCTTTGTCCTATGGCAAGGGGAAACCAAGAGGAAAGTTATCTTGATGCAGGGTGGCAGCGGGATGGGAAACCCCCAGGGACTTTGTGTGTGCCCCTCACAGGAGAGCCTGCCTGCATCCTGCTGTTCCTTCCTCCCACCCGGCTGTGCTACCCACCATGCCTCCCTGCAACACTCACTTGACTTTGTTGAATACGATGTCAATGTCAGTGCTGGTCACGGCTTTCCCATCCATCACCCCACATTCTTTGCACATCTTTGAGAAGTTTTTCCCCGTCATGTCATTGCCACTGGCAGATGTGTCACCATATATTGCAAATTTACGGAAAGCATTTTCTACCTCTGACATCTTACTGCTGTGGAGAAAAGAAGATGGCAGGGAAGGAGCTAAGGACCATCTGCAGCTGCTGGACTCACACTCATGGCCCATGCAACTCGTCTCCAGCAGAGCAAGGGCCACCACCCACAAGTATCTCTCCACCAAGGGACAACCATGACAACCACGCAGGTATTGACACAGAACACCTGGGAACCAGGCAGGATTGGGGCAGGGACAGCTTGGGACCTGAGGCAAGGCAAAGGAGGGCTAGAGGTGGGATTCTGGGGTGAATTAATGACCGCTGCATGTGAAGGAATGAGGCATCCAAAGCTTCTGAACATTTTTGAAATGCAGTTTTCAGTTAAACTGTCTCAATAAAAAATGCCTGTATTTGTAAGCTGATTTATGCTTTGTCTGTTACTTGATGATAGTCTAGATTTTTCTTCTAGGCCCCAGATAAGTGCCTGAATCCCACAGACCTTCTTGCAAGTAATCACCAAGAAGTTGTCTCCATCTTTCGCCACCACACTGCATCCCCTGAATTGCTCCCTGAATTAGGTTGTCCTCCTCCTGGCACCAGTAAATTTTTCCACTACTGATCAACTTAGACCACTGCAACCAGGTATCAAGGATCTCTGAGAACATAAAAGCCATCGCTCGGATTGTAAATCAGTCCACCATGCCTTGAGCAGCCCATCCCTGCTGTTTGTGAGATACCCTTGAACCCTTTTGAAATACCCAGCCTCTCTTACAGCCTTGAGTTTCACCCAGGGGCTCTGGGTCTCAAGGTTGTTTGCAGGCTGCCATTTAACATAAATCTTATGTGGGTCTGCACCTCTCTAGAGCAAAAATCAGGCAGGCTTGTACCAGGGAGGCTGTGTGCTGCAAGCATGAAGTGATCGCTGGGTGCCCTTGCTGGGGGCCCTCCCAGGACCCTTCCTTCCCTCCCAGGGAAGGGACCCAGGTACGGGTCCAGCTTACCTGCAGGAGCTGGTGGTGATGGGGATAGCGATGGTGCTGGCAATTTTCCCACTGTCTTGGAGGCAGTGGGCACTCAGAGCCACCCCTCGTGCCTTTCTGGCCAATCGTCACCTCAGAACACATGTATGTCACAATCCTTGGAAGGCTCACCACAGGGCAGGGGCAGGGCAGGGGGGGAGGAAAACCCTGTGCCACCAGAGATGTGATGGTTCAAACCCCTTTGCAGGGGGTAATTGGATCTTCAGCCCACTGTGGGACAAAAAAAACCAAATACCACACACTCTTCAGCTAACATAGGCACCACACACTGGAAATGTCATCCGTACTGGGACAAGCACTATAAAGCAAAGGGGCATTTTTCCCTATAACCAGTAAATGCAGCCAGTCCTTGCTCTTCCTTTACCCAAGGAGCTGACCTGCTGCCAGCATGCTCATGCCCTAGTTAAGGGATGTGTTTGCATGCCTTTGAGGGTCACCTGGAAATCAACTACTCCAAAAAGTGGGGTGGGGTGGGAAGGGGGAAAGACAAAACACACAGCACCTGTGAAGAAACTTTGAGAAACACAGTGTTCCACTCCTAAGCTAACAAACTTAAAGTAGCTGGAAACTGGATCGGACAAGTTCAGCCCAAAAATAAGGCTGAGAGTGCACCCTGGCAGTTGTACCATGTTTGTAGGGGCACTGTGATAGTGCATTGTTGAAAAAGGCATTTCATTTTTGTGTCCCATGTAAGATTAAATTAACGTGCTTTCATTGCTTGATTTATTTATTTATCTTAAGTTGTGCTTAGCAATGTGGAACCACGTATAAATATCCCTTATTTCAGAAGTATTTTATTCTCACCACTAATTAACAAGCATGTACTTTCCAGTCTTGCTGTTGGTCGCAGCAGCAGTGTCATCTTGGCCAAGCTCTACTCATTCCAGGAGGAAAACCTTTCAGATATTGCTGCATGCTCACCACTCCTGCACTTCTGCATGACCTTTGGTCTTCCTGTTGGACTGACCATAATTCTTCACCAATTACATTGCCACCCAGGGAAACTCATTTGCCCCTTGGCAGGTCTTGTGTGAAAGGCACTGGACAGCTGTCAGCCTTGAGAGGCTTCTGCAGGGGAGGTGGTCCAGCAAGGGAGAAATGGCAAAAAAGTGCCCAGTGCCACCTCCCGCCACTGCTGGGGAACATGACCTGGCATCCCACCCCACCAGGGTGACCATGTCGCAGCTGAGTTGCTGCTGATGAGCAAGGGGCAGAGACTAAGGATGCCAATGTAACCCTCAGGGAAACGATTCATAGCGGTGCTGTTTCTGACTTTTAGACAAGTGCCGATCACCCCAGTGAATTGTTTCCTCTTTCCTTGTTGCAGGCAGCCTGTTTTGGGGCTGTGCCAGCAGGAATGCCAGTCTCAATGCCTGTGCAAGGAAAGCAGGGAAGAAATGAGGCACTAGCTGTCATCACAGGAATGATGATGTGTGAGGCAAATGTGCATGTTGTTGGTGGGGATTTTTCTTACATTCTGGAAAGGTGTCTCTTTCCTGTGGCAGAGTGTATTTTTGGAACTGAACTTTTTTTCCCCTTTTGGTTACAGCATATGACTTCTTTTTAAACTGAAAAATGTATACCTAGCTTTAGGTGATTATGTGAATTTGAAGGACCCAGAAAGAAAACAATACTCTCTTAGAGTGGGTAGCCAAGTGCCCATAAATTTCAAGGTCAGGAGTTCACCTCCTTTTTTTGGCCTGTAACTCAAAACCACTTCAGATCAGTTCTGTGGTGCCAACAGCTTATTTGTTTCTGCTCCTCACAGTCTGCATGTGACAATGAATAAACCAAAAGGTCACTTCTCTTAAAGTTCTCAGGGAAATGCTCCCCAGCCATAAACTCAACAAAGCCATAAAAAACAACAGCTCAAACCAGCTGAGTTTCCAAAACTGCAGAGACTGACAGGGAAGGTGGGGATCCTGTGGATCTGGACGGCCCGCTTGGATAGTCTCATCCAACCCCCATCTGACCCAGAGGACAAAGCCCCTTCTCCAGCTACACACCTTGCAGGCAGAGCGAGCATGCAAGAAGCTCACCAGAGGTCACCAACATTTCAGATAAAAGAGAACTATGCTATTTCCAACACACACACAGAGCAGCATGTATGGTCAGGGATTCTTGTTAGCCAAAACGCCTTATTCAGAAAAAGGCAAATGCCCAGATTGCTGTTCTTCTGAAATTCCCTGCCTTCTCTATACTCATATTTCTCTAGCAGATTCTCTAGCAGTTCCTGTTGTCACCCGCAAATTTTATTAACAGCACTTTTTCCTGTATTTTCAGCTCCCCAGTAAAAACATGAAAAGTCATTGGGTCTAACACCGAAACCCAAAGATTCCCCCTACAGGCATCTCTAAGGAAAAGCATCTCCTGTGATTTGTCAGTTCACCCTCACTAAATTCATTTAACCTGAAGGACAGGGCTTTAAAGAGCCACTCTCTAGAATGACAGCACTTAACTGACAGATCACACAGCAAAATTGTTTTAATATGTTCCAGATGTATTGCTTCAGTGAACTTGATACAGAGATTAATCTGAATCGGTGTGCCTATAGTCTTCACTCGTCAATTCTCTCATGGCTACATGCCAATTTTTTTCTGCTTTCAACTGCAAAGCTTTTGACAAAGTCGGGCCAAGGGAGTACACAATTTGGTCCCAAGTAACTAGTTAAGTATTTGAAGCTGTTGCCAGCCTTTTATGAGCTCAGTTTAAAATTACATTTAAGGAGGTTTGAAGTATCTTAGATAAGACAAATGCTGAAGAAATAGAGGAGGATCATCAGAAAAGGAAAAAAAAAAAAAAAAAAAAAAAAGGAAAAGGCAGTATCCTACTGAAATAATATAAATAACATATATAAACAGACATGCACACTCACTATTCCCCTATTCCCAAAGCCAATGCACCATTAACAAGAAATTCTCAAATTATGAAAAGATATGCTAAGTTGCTTAAATCTTAAATCTTCAGTTGTAGGGAAATGATTTATTCTGTATCAGTAAAATGCTTCACTGCAAAACAGAGACCAGAATTCAGTGCTCTGTTCAAATACTTACATAAATCTGAAGGAAGTTGGAAGACAGCTTCGATTCCATCTTCATGGAATCAGCATTATTTATTTAAGGAAAAACAGTATTTTGAAGAGACTAGAAAGGACAAAAAAAGAAGTTAGGGTATCAGTAATACTGAAGCAATCCAAACTGGCTCTGCAGAATAGCAGAAATCCAGGAGAAAAGATTAATGTCTGAAACTCTTTTGTAGGCAAGAAGAGTATTAACTTCAGCTGTTATGAATAAATGAATTCTAAATTATTCTTTGTCTGCTAGATTTTATGAACTATTACCATAATCACATAAACCTCCTTTTTTTTCACATAAAGCTATGTATAGCTTAAGACTTCCCTTTCAGTGCCATGATCAGAGAAACTGTTTGAATGAAGACATTAAAGCAGTGAGATTCCAATTACAGTATGAAACATTATAAATCTGTCAAAACGAGCTGCTCGGATTACTGCTAGACCCAGAAAACCCCAAACGATGGAGGATGAAGGTGAATCAAAACTCAGATGTAGAGCTGTAACCGTTCCATAAGGCCCCCCCGCATTTGATCCCAGAACATGTCCTTTTGCAGCCAAATTGTCCCTTTCCTTGTCTCTGAGTAGATGAAGAACAAAGTTTTGTTTAAAATGAGAGTCAAATAGGAGAATGTCATGCATAGCGCAGGTTTGAAAGGCAGTGAATTTAGCTGTCTTGCTGAACGAATATAATCTGTCTGATGCAGATGTATGGTGAAAGTGGAGAAAAGAGAGCAACGTGTTGGTGCCTGGGCTTGAATGAGAAGTTTTACAGAATGGCTGAAAGAACAAGAATCTTACACTGAGAAATTTGAAGCTACTTGTCAGAAATTAACATAAAGCTAAAGAGACCAGACATGCAGCTGTTGTGTGTAAAAATATTTTATGGGATTTCTTCTCAATATCTTCAGTTCTTCAGTACATCTTTTATCTATGTCAGGTACGTGCACACACACAATCTAAGAAACCTTCTTTGGACATGTAGATCAAACTGTTGTTCGAAGGAGTAAATTAGGACAAGTTTAATAATCCAGCATTGAAGTGACCTTCTGTATGCCTCAGTCTAGCACATGTGAACTCAAGGGTCTTGTCCTTTACTTGAAAACCAACACGTGGAAAACTATCTTTCTGCATTGTTCTGGGGTCTCTGGTGAGCCACAGATCCCACAGTGAGTCCACAGAAATAAAACAAGAAATTATCCACCCTTACCCCTGTGCTGAGCCACTGACCTTACTGAGCATATCCCTCTAGTAGAAATGGATAATTACAAAAAACGAGATTCCCTCTCTGTCTATGGAAATCACCTGCCTCTTTTTTCAGAGGCTGAGCACAGGAAGAGTTGATGATTTCTTCTTTGACCTGTGGTCAGTCTGAATCTGCATCTGTCCAGGAATTACGTGCTTTAGGGTTTTATTCTTTATTCTCATGGGAATTTGTCTACAGTGGGTGATGTTTTGCAGTCGTTGCAATGGGGAGATGTCCAGTCCTGTCTGAACCAGGCTCCCCACATGGCAGGCTGCGCTGGTGCAGATGGAGCCAAGGTGTCCCCCAGCAGTGATGGGATGGGTGACGGAGGACAGGCACCGAAGCCTGCAGCACTGATGCCCAGGAACCATGTGGGAAAATACCTGCTACTCACAGAAGCTGGGGCAGGTTGCCACTGTGGCTGCTGATGCCCCACTCCCTCGGCTGCCCCAGATGCAACGCTCTGCAGCTCCTGTGGCCACTTCAGCCAGAGCAAGGCTGAAGAGCAGGTGAACTGAGCCCGAAAGCTGGGCTGCACAGAGCAGGTGTGCAGGGAGGAAGGGTGATTACAGTGAGCACGGAGCAGCACCAGACTGCACTTCTTTCATGCTTCACATCCATTATTTCCTTAAGACAAACCCCACACAGACTCTATCATCTTTATGTGTATAGCAGGTGCTGAAACAGAAATGAAGCAATACCCAGTTTTCACTATTCTCCCTTCAAATTCTGAGTACTTAAACATGTTTCATTTTTCTTAGTGCTAGAATTAGTTTATCTACTAGTCATACTGCATGTCTGACAGCTCATGGAGGCACTAAGCAAGATCATGTTCAGTGCTTGCTACAGACATATGGTAAACAATCTGTGCCACCACTGCCCTTCAGAGCTTTGTACAGTTCCTTATATTATACAAATATTATCCTATAGTTTAACTTCAACATCCTTTTCAAGTTCTGTGTAGGAGGATGTGAGGAGAAAAAAGTACATAAACAGATAAATGGAAGGTTAAGACAGTTCTCTTAGCAAGTTTCAGCCACAGCTTTCTTCTCTCCTTGGGTGCCTTTTGGATCATAGTGTTGGCTGGAACTGATTTTAGCCAGAGAGCTGAAGAAGTTTTGCTCCCCAAGTACCATTCCCACAGGAGGGTGCCAGGACAGCCCTCTCTCTTGATTATTGAGCTTCATGTGCCTCATTTCTCCACTTTTCTCTTTAGTCAGCATGAAATCTTCTGATGGTCTAGATGCATCTCATGCTCTTGACCTCTGTGAAGAAGTTTGTTGCTTTAAATTGAGCAGTTTTACACAATGTTCACTTATTTTCATGAAAATTTGTGAGCAATATTTTTCCCCACAGTTGGCTCACTTTATTTCAAGAATCACCTCAGTCACAAAAAAAGAAAGAAAGGAAAAGGCCTTTTAAAGGCATCAACCACAGAGGAAGATCAAATGCTAAGCCTAGTCAATGTAATCTGATCAGAGCACAAAACTTAATTTTAGGGACACTACAGCTGTATTTTGAAGCTATTCTTTGTTAAAGAAATATTGGCAGAATAACCATCCTCTCTCAAATCAATTAATCTAGGACAAATACGCATCCTCTTGGCCAGAAGTCTTGCTTTCTTATTACACTGGGCTTTCTTGGCATAAGTGAGAGCGGACTATGGCCCATAGTATCGCATGAAAAGGCTGGAGTACTAAGCAGGTGTGCCACTTTGTTTGAACCCCTCCCAAGACTTAAAAAAAAATCTTAGCTTTTAGAACAGTCTAGCTAACTCATTAGGAAACATGGCATTTAATAATTGCATTATTAAAAGTGATTACTAACATATTAAAAAACTCATTTTCATATATATTGAAAAGGTCATATTCATTTATATATATAATTTCTATATGATAATGTGAATCATATTCATTGCCAGTGTAACATCTACTGATTCCACTGAAGCTATATTAGGAACTAATTTTTGTCCCAAAGTCTTTTTCTTATTCTGTATTAGCTACATTATATTATCTCCCTCCACAGGCAAAATTACATTTACCTCAAATTTGATTTGACACGATGATCTAAGAATAAATGATCTTCTTTTGGTTTGTTTCAACAAGCTGATCCATTTGCACACTGTTCCAATGATATCATTCTGTCTGCAGAAGTCTCTTGGTAGTTCTTCAACTCTGATCTAGAAGCCTATCAGAAAAGGTATAGATCCTTTGTGTCTACTTACTGTACAAACACAGTTGTTGCTGCTTTTTTTTTTTTCCACTACATGTCAAAGCATTCTGTAGGGAGGTGGGGGGATGGACAAAAAATATTAAGTTAAAGCAATTTTTAGGGCTAATATACTTGCATGCAAAAAGCAAATGTATTATATGCTTTAAAAAAAAAAAAAAAGTCAGATCCCATTTTAGGTTCTTGTGAGAAAAATACCTCTAGATATCTATTGTAACTTAAGCTCCTAAGTTGCTTTGAACCTTACAGTAAGTATTTGCAAGCCATCAGTCTGTGCTGTGATTCAGACCAACAGAAAACTCAGATGCTGTTATGCATCAAGTACAAATAGGACAAGTGGACTTCCTCATCACTTATCACTTATCACCTTTATGAACAAATTCAATGAGCTTCTTGAGATATTCTCATTTATACCACAGGTGATGTTGGCCCATCATTTTCCTATGAGAGCTCAAGTCATCTGTACTTTTCTGACCAGCTGCACAAGCCTGTTTCAACCAGAGAAGTCTATTTCAAGTTTTTAAAAGTGAGTTTCAAGCAAAAGAAGAAAAAATTATTAATAACTAATTACCAGTGTTATTTTTGTGCCTTATTTTAGCAAACAGCAATATTATTCAATATCAGTCCATAAAGACCATGGCTTAACTAATATTTAAAAGCACATACTTGACCTTATTTGCTGAGATAGTGAGCAATACAATGGCCAATTTCACAAACTGCAGTCTTAGTATTACACTGTCCTTGCACTATACTTCTACCTTCTCTTCTACCTTGCCTTCCATAAAAGAAATCACTTATACAACATATCCCAGCTAAAAGCACGGAGCACAAACAGACTTGAACCACACATGAGGATTTACATTATGTTTCAGAGCTTCCTGCTTGATTGCTTAGTTTTTCTGCATTCTGTTTAGTAAGTAAAGTTGTGGTGTTAGCAGCAGGTTGTAAAGTCCCAGAGCAGATGTTAGTATGGTCTAGGATACCAGAATTTAGAGCTACAGACCTATTCCTCTTCTGATCTATGAATGAAAAAAATAAAATAGGGGTTATGTTTTTACCACTACTGAGGAAATTGACAACCTATTTCAAAACAGGCTGCAGCTTGCAGATGAAGAGGCTGTCTTTTCTTCACTGTCAGGCAATGGTTCAGACTTCAAACAGCTTGGTGAAGGCAAAGAGCAGACAGGGAGCTAGCCACCATCCCCTTTAAACACCTCCACAGGGAAGAGCTATGCTGGCTAACACGGAGATACACTCTTCTGTTGCCTTTATGAGTGGCTAGTGTTGACAAGAAGAGAGTTTCAGTTTTGAATGAACTAACGCCTTCCAGGCATATCAAGAGCAGAGACGAATTTGGCGGATGTGTCAGACACAGCCCTGTGCTCTGTCCCGGAGCACACCACCGGAGGGTGGTCCTTAAAGAACATCTTAAGAAGTTGAGAAACCAACCAAGCCTTCTAATTTTTCTGGTTACGGTCTGACAGGTGTTCCCAAAACCTGTACTCTGTAGTGCCAACTCAGGCATCCAGAAAATTCAGAAATGGAAAAAGAAAGTTAGTGGCTGTCTACAACCTTCTGCACACACTTGAATCCACCTGCCCTTGCTCACTAAATATTTCAGTGGCCAGCTCTTGGGAGCTGCATTGTCTTTTTGTTGCATGTTTACATCTTCTTGAAAATGCAGATCAGATCCAAGTTAGGACCGTTAGGTACTGCTGCAATAAAACTGATCAATAGTACTTATATCCTAGCAGTCATCAGGGACTCACCCAGCTAGACCAGGACCTAGCACTGGCCCTCTGTACCACCCTAACCTGGATGAAGGCTATCAAGAACGTGTATTTAGTACTAGGTGTTGCTGCTCCATGCCACAGACAAATCCCACTCCACCTGGCATCTCTGATTTTCATGTCTGTGCTGGGTGCTGACATAGTCCAGTGGCGTTGCTGTTTTCCTGTGCTTTCTGTGCTTCTGTGCTCTTGCAGCAGGCTGAGACATGACAGCCCCTCACTCTGTCCTTATAGTGTGAAATGATGAAACTCACCACCACGAGATGCTTTGTGTAGTGGAAAAATAGAGAGATTCAAAAAGCAATTAGGAAAAGCCAGGGAGGTGAGGTCCTTAAAAGGGCCACCGAAGATAGAAAGGCAACAACCTCCAGCATGGCAAGCCTCTGAGCCTGACTGGTAGCCAGGAAGTTTTATACCAGAGGATCTGATCTAAGCACATGCATGTGAGTGGATGGACTGCTCTTCTGATCCTATATGGTTATTTTCATACTGACGGTCAATTTAGTTTTCTTGCTTTCCAGACCTAGGGAGACATTAACCTATTATATTTTCTTCCAGTTCTCACTTTTGGCCTACAGTGCTCCTCCTACAAAATGGAAAAATCTGCTGTGGTTGGAGATTCTTCTAAAACAAATAAACAAACAAACAAACTGCCAGCGCACCACAAAATACTCCTTCTTTTAGGCTGCGAAGGTTGTAAAAGCCATGAGCTGCTGCAGATGGGAGCCAGAGCAGCTCACACTTGCAACTGCACTGAAGAGGATTATCAGAGTCCCGGACACCAGAAACTGAAAGAGGACAGCTCATGAAAAGCAGGAGAGTGCAAGTGCTCATTTTCCACTGGTTTACAGCTTCTAAAATAGCTTACATTTGACTTAAATAACAGTGACATTTTCCAGCCTGCGTCAGAAGAGCTGACACCTGTTTTGCACACTCTGCACCACTCAAGCGGTGCAAGCCAATGGAGGCTGAGACTTGGGGCGGCACGTGTGGCTGCAACATGTTTGAACTGCCCATGGGGGATTAACTTAGTCCATGCTGCCTGCAAGTCAGGCAGTGTAGGCTTTGTCACACACAGTAGCCCAGGTGAAGTACTGAGGCCACTGGGCTGCTCTGCACTGCTGTCACTTTGCTGATGGTGGTACCAGGTTATTGCTTCTCTGGGTGTGGTGCCTGGCCCACTTTCACAGCTCAGATGGACAGTGCAAATCCCATAAAACCAGGAGAAAGGACAAGGCGGGCAGAGACAGTTTTCAGCCAGGTCTGAAACTCACTGAACAAAACAGAAGACTTCTTCTGGCTAAGAACATTTTACTTTCAAAAACAGCATTCTTCTACGATTTCACTGACCTATCCACATGGGACTATTTTGTGGGACTGGGATAATCTGTGGCATGATTTTTATGGTACAGTTTTCTGAAAGATACATGTATGCAGTGGTCGGTAGTGGTTATCAGCTTCAAATTCTGCAGTGGCACAGCTCTGCTTCCGGCAAGGCTGGGAAAGGCTGGGGTGGGAAGCGCATGACACTGAAAAGAGAAAGCAGCATTAAGAAGACCAACAGCAGTCTCAACACTAACAACGCTCCTGAGCGTAGGGCTCCTCACAGTCTCATGTCATGCAATGCAAAACACGCTGTTTCCTTCAAGTTTCTTCTCCAGGACCAGACCCCCAGCAGGTGTAAATCAGCTTCCCGGCGGTGCAGTCACTAGTCTCTGCCAGCTGACGCCAGCTGAGGGTTTGGCTGTAGGTCCTTATTTTCCTGAAGACACAGCAACACTCCCAAAATGTGTCAGAAGCCTTAAGTTCTGCTGCATTCTCTCTCCCAGCCCTCCTGGCAGCAAAGTTAGGTACCAGTAGTCAGTCAGGAAAATGCGCATCAGTTTTTAAAAGCACGACTGTAAAACGGAAGGGAAAACTCCCTTGTATCTTTTCCCTTTCTCCTTCTCACACAGAGGTATCTCGCTGCCCCATGGAGGGAGAAGGCTTGCTGGACACAAGCCACAGCCCCGGCGGGATGTTTCCACCTGCCCAGTGAAGCAAAACAGTATCATCGCTGTCAGGCCAGAGCCAATACACAATATTTTATGCAACTATTTTTGTGGTGGGATCGAATGGCTTGGTATCTGGGACATCTGCCGGAAGCAAGACACCCTTTGTGGGAGTCTACAGAACTCAGCTGGCCTCACGCTGCCGGTTGCTGAAGCCACAGCCTGGGACGGCTTCTCAGGTCTGGTTAAGGGCAGAAAAAAAAAAATCAAAAAAAAGCCAACAGCTTTCTTCAAACTGATCTCAATCATGCTTGGCATTACCATGTTAGGTGCATCTTGTGCAAAACCCAAGAACCTGCGACATCCCCCCACATGCCTCCCTGCTTCCCCAAATCCTATTTTTGAGTGAGAAGACAGAGTGAATGCATGGTTGTGGCAGGACCTCACCACCTGCCACCTCTAATTATAGGGGAGTCCTGGTCTGTATTAGCAGAATACTTACCCTGTCCCCGCCCCAGCCATGCACACACATTCACACTCACTCTCTGTGGATACAACCGTTCAACTGCCAATTTCAGGCACTCGTTCCTTCACAGCAACAAGATATAAATATAGACCTTGATGGCCCCAAAGCCTCTTCCTCCCCCCACCTTCTCTTTAACCCTTGTATTATTTCTATAGCTGATTCTTAAGGTCAATTTTGTGATATGAAATCCAGTACTTAGGGCCATCTGCTGTCTTAAACCCAGGTACCCGTGCTGTTAAACCAGTATCTGTCAGCATCAGTGGGTGCTCCAGGCACAAAGGGTGGGCAGTCAAGTAGTAGAAGGTTTTTTTAGACTGACCCACTCAACCTTTGCTGAGAGAAGAAAAAACTTTGTCACAGTCTAATTGCTCTTCTGCTTGCAGCAAAGACACTTGTTCCTTGTGCCTGCAGTGAGATAAAACACGTGAATGCTTTGTATTTAGAAGTAATGCTGTCTGAGGCTATGAGAAGGTAGCGTGGGATCAAGATTTATAAGTCCTTCTGAGGCCTTCTTGTTTTTTCTGTGGCAAATATTCAAAACAAACTCTGGGGACTACCTACATAAGAGCTGCAGCACCCAGCCCTGTCCTGTAGGCTTACTTACCTGTGGGCATATTCCCATATGTGTATGCATATACACATTGATCCTTTATCAGCAGTCCTGGCTAACCAGGGAGGTTGCAGTTGACTGGAGGTTAGCAAATGTGACACCCATCTATAAGAAGGGCCAGAAGGAGGATCCGGGGAACTACAGGCCTGTCAGCCTGACCTTAGTGCTGGGGAAGGTTATGGAGTAGATCATCTTGAGTACCATCACACGGCATATACAGGACAGCCAGGTGAGCAGGTCCAGTCAGCATGGGTTTATGAAAGGCAGGTCCTGCTTGACTTACCTGATCTCATTCTATGACAAGGTGACCTGCTTAGTGGATGAGGGAAAGGCTGTGGATATTGTCTACCTGGACTTTAATAAAGCCTTTGACACCATTTCCCATAGCATTCTGCTGGAGAAACTGGCTGCTCATGGCTTAGGCAGGTGTACGCTTCACTGGGTAGAAAACTGTCCGGATGGCCAGGCCCAAAGAGTTGTGGTGAATGGAGTTAAGTCTACTTAGTTTCCAGTCACAAGCAGTGTTCCCCAGGGTTCAGTACTGGGGCCAGTTCTGTTTAATATCTTTATCAATGATCTGGATGAGGGGATTAAGTGCACCCTCAGTAAGTTTGCAGATGAAACCAAACTGTGTGGGAGTGTTGGTCTGTTTGAGGATGGAAAGGCTCTACAGAGGGATCTGGACAGGTTGGATTGATGNTGTAGTGAGGTGGTTGTCAGTCTCTTCTCCCAAGTAACATGCCATAGAACAAGAGGAAATGGCCTCAAGTTGTGCCAGGGGAGGTTTAGATTGGATATTAGGAATAATTTATTCACCAAAAGGGTTGTCAAGCACTGGAACAGGCTGCCCAGGGACGTGGTTGAGTCCACATCTCTGGAGGTATTAAAAAGACATCTAGATGTGGCACTTAGGGACATGGTTTAGTGGTGCACTTCGCAGCATTAGGCTTACGTTGAACTCAATGATCTTAAGGGTCTTTTCCAACCAAAACAATTTTATGATTCTATGTTTAAAGACAGAATAACCCTCAAATTCTGCTTTGGAGGTTTTGTAAAATTCTTCAGGAAAAGGGATTCTAATGCCTCCATGTGAAACAATTTTTTTGGAGAGTGGGTCTTACCTTTTTAACATCACAGGGGAACACAGTGGTCTCTTTGGCTTCCTAACGCAACAGAAGTGTCACTTCAAGCAACACCACTGAAGGCCATAGTGAAATGTGTGGTTTACCTACCATGCAAAGAAGCACTCTTCTGTCTTTTCCCTTGCTCATCTGCTGAGTGAGGATTTGCATAGTCTGCAAATCAGATAGGCTGAGGGAAGAAGACCACCCAGATGATCTTACGGCTAATACCCTCCCTATGATCCAACCCATATATTTTGCGGCTAAGGATATGGCTTACTGGCCTCTGAATGGCCTCTGAGGTCCTTCACCTCAAGCGTACCATGTCTTTCTTTGGCAGGACAGTAGCATGAGATTGGTTTGTTCATTGCTGAAATCCAAATCCAAAACTGCATTCTTTGTTCCTAACTATGGTTTACTGAAGTGTGGTCATAACAAGGTCATATGCTATTTCAGATACTTAACAACCAAAATGTAGTTGGAAAATCAAAGAAAATTAAAAACAGCTTATTACACTCAAATACCCAACAATTA
This sequence comes from Scopus umbretta, assembly GCA_013400535.1. Classification (NCBI taxonomy): domain Eukaryota; kingdom Metazoa; phylum Chordata; class Aves; order Pelecaniformes; family Scopidae; genus Scopus; species Scopus umbretta. The sequence goes on from VZTL01039398.1 coordinate 23,834, forward strand.
TATGTGAGTTCTCTGTAATATCCAGTTAAGAAAATAGGAAAGGTCAGGCAGAAACCTCAAGGAAACATAAATCACAGGGAAAGGAGAGGGGAGGATGGCAGGAATCTGGAAGAACCTTCAAGAGGCCTTCCACTCTTTTTCTTAGGGCAAAATCACTATCTCTGTCATTCCCTACAAATGCTTGTCTTATCTTCGACAAGATAAGACAAACATCAAACACTAGTAATGGGGATTCCACAGTCTCTCCAGGCAATCTGTCCCAGCACTTCACTATCTCTGCTTTTAATGCCTTGCCTAAGTTTTTCTTCCCTTACTTTGAGTTTGTTTCTTCATGTCATACCCACCAGGGACAAGAAAATGAGTAGGAATCAATTAAGAGAAATTACATTTTGTTTTGAAGAAGGGATGACAAATGTTTTTTCTTTACAAGTTCATCATATGTTGTTCTGGCTTACAACTATAATTTTTTTCCTTCTTTTTTTCTTTTTTGGGGCCAAATTAATTTCCACGTGCACACTGCTGGCAAAATGATCTGCTGCAGAAAACCCACCAGTAACAGGAAATCCCTGCAAAGATGTGGAGATGGTCAGGAATACTGAAACTTTCCTGAACCTATACAATAGTGTCCCAGTTAGACAGCTGAATCAGCAAGACCTGGAGACCTGCTGGGGTCTTCAGTCCTGACACCTAGAAAGGTAAGAACATATTCGATATTCTTACTTGAAAGAATACACGCTGAAGTTTTTACATGTATTCTGATTTGGCCAGATAGTTACTCTGAGGAAATAGGAGTTTTACCACTGATGTAATTTGAGAGCTTTTAATAATTGGTAAGAAATAGAGTATTTCTGAGTGCAGGCTGCAGCATCATTATATTGCACTGCCAGAAAGAAACTAGTTCCTATGCAGCACACAGTGTGCAAAAATAATGTTTTTGAGAGTGGTGTCCTATTCCCATGGAAGAACATTAGTCAGCATGGATGGCCACATTCAACTTGTCCCACATTACCCACACAAACACGCATTTGCAGAAGCCAAAGGGCAGAGCCACTGCAGGGAATGAGCTGTCATAGCTTCACTGACTTCCGCTGGGTAGCAGTGATTTCCATAAATTAAGAACCTTGTCCCCAGACATCTACATGCTTGGTTTCCTTCTGTGTTTACAGAAATACTCTCCACTGGCTACATATTAAAGGGAAAGTCAACCCTCCATATGCAGGCTGATCTCAGCTCCTTTTGGATGCGCTCATGAACATATTATGGTTGCGAAAGCAAGCCTTCAGCTCAGCATGATTATAAACATTTCAGCACCTGCTAGTAGGTACAGAACAGACAGATGTTTAGAAATTGAATGAAAAAACTATGCTTTACAGTCATGTTAGTTCTACATTGAAAAGAATATATTTAAGATGGCTTTACTGTAATTTATGTGGAACAGTTATTGTAAGTAAATATTCAGTGAGCCATAAGTTTTGCCACAGATATGGGGTTGGTAGCATAGTGGGCAGAACTTTTTCAGACTTCAATACTTATATTACATATCCAACAAACAGTAATAATGCTTATAAAAAGGTTTGGCATTTGTCTTTTATTGAGATTCTACTTACAAGATTTAAACTATGGCATGAACATAAGACTGCATGCTGGTCTTATTATAGGGAAGAAAAAAAAAAAAATCACACCCAGACATAAAATGATTACAATGGCTTAAGTGAAAATAAGTCAGGTAAACTGTTTTAAGCCTCTCCTGAACAGATAAATAGCTTTTTCTTCAGATATCTGCAGTGAGAGAACAAACAAAAATACTTCTGTCAGCAAGGAAATAATGAATTCAGCACCAGAATTTTCAGAGTTTGGTGAGAAAGAGCATAGGAAACTCTAAATAGACGTAGTCTGTGTGCAAAGTTGAACACTTCAAATATTGTAGAACAGCATTCTGCCTGTCACAAACATTCAAGCTGATGCTGCAAGGCCCAGAACAGCTGGACACTCTGCTTGCCAAAGCCTCCTGACAGAAATTGTGTCACACCACCTAAACTCTACTAACAGCCTGAAAGTTTGATGCAGCAGGACATGGTCTGCTACAAACTCCTGATCTATAGAAATATAGAACCACAAGTACAACTTTCCATTCATGATCAGATCATGTGCGGTGCCAGGTCTGTTCTCTTACGCAACCCATCCTGAGTTTGAGTTTTGCAAGAACTGACTTTTCATCTTTTGATTTTGTAAATGCAACACATCTATCACCTGCATTGCACAATATTTTCCCTGGACTGAAAGGGAAAAAAACAGAGACATAATAGGCCATTTTTCAGAAAAGTATGTGTCTTCCTTTCTCTTCTCCATGACTTAATGCTATTACTTTCCAAAAGAATAGGGGCACATATCCAACATCCCGCAGCCCTGAGAGACTTTCTTAAGCAAACTGCTCCAGTTTATTGTTCTTCAGAGTCTCTGAATAGCTGGAGCAGAAAGTGGCCTCAAGTCTCTTACTCATCTCCTGTCTCTGTGTGTGATCGTAGGCATTCCTCACCAGCGTTGAAAGGTACTGTCAGCAAAGCTATGATTTCTTTCTCATTCCCTGCCTGACCTGCTTACAATGGCATAAGCTCTAGATGCAAGGTCCATCTGGCAAAAAAAGTTGCAATTGCCAACATAGGCAAACAGAACTACTTTACACAAAAAAATCCCCTGTTGTTTTGACAGAGGTCCCTTAAAAATCTGTGCTAGCAAACCCTCTCCTGTGTGGGCAAGATGTCATCTTCATTTTTCCTTCCATTCATTGCAAGGCCCTTGTATGACCATTCGAGGCATCTAGAAGCTCATATGCAACCTCACAGTTACATGGGGAGTCCCAGGCCTTCTGCCCACCACCCTGCCGCATGCCCCAGCAGCGTGGGGCAGCATGTGCCCAGGAGGCTCTGCTTCCCCAGCCTGTGCTGCCAGAACCCAGACCAGGATTGGAAGCTCAGGGGAGGAACGCCCCGAAAACCTCAGTGGGACTTCCCAGTGTTGGCGAATCCCTGGGAAGCTCTGCCAGCCGCCCAGTCCCTGTTAGCAGCAGGCAGTAGCAAGCCAGATGTAATAGTGTATTTATTATGTTAACATGCAAGGTTTAATAAATGTGTTATAAGAAAGGAAATACAACAAAATAAAAGGCATGTATTTAGCTTAAGAGGGCTTCTCTGCTATATTCAGCCAGTAGTTCCAAAGCCAGCCTAACCTTTGGGACAACTATCAGAGCTCTCAGCAATAACAAAGATAAAGACTTCCTTTATATTGCCATTTTTCTTGGTGGTTTTACATGCCTCTACACACATCCCTAAGGATTTTCTGTAACCACCAGCTACAATAACTGATTCAACCAGGATGTCAGCTTGTATCTATCTGCCTTACTAATGAAAACCCATCTATCACCAGCTCAGCAGCTGGCAGGAAAATGGCTTTTGAAATACATCTTCACGAAGGGCAGGTGTAGAGGGGTGGCTGAAAGCCACATTAACTTTGAGTTCATGGAAGTCTATGTGCATAACGTCTCTGACAAGAACAATTTATTTATAAACCCATAGAGAGAATAAAGAATGCAGCCCATTAGTACTGTGCAGCAGAGTTTAAACATAGGGCAAGCAAGTAAGCTTTGACAAATAGTATCCTTGGTGAGGTGATCTCCAGACATAATTTGCTTAGTGGAAATACGGAACAACCAGTAAGCCTCCTTCCATGACAACGCCCTCTTTTACTCCCTGAAATCATCAGGACTTCCTCCCAGGAAACCAGAACAAGGCACTTTCTGCACCATGGATATTCTGTGCTGCTCTCTCTGCCCAGGTCTTAGTCATTACTTTTACTCAAAAGTCAGCAAAATGCACTGTTGCCATGTAACCATAAACTTGAGTGGTCTTGTATCCAATTATCCATAATTTGTTATTGGGGTTATCAGCTATTTTCCAGATGTAATCAGGACTCTCTTCTAAAGTAATGAAATTAATTAGGTTCACCAATAATGTGAGAAGTTTTCTAATTAACCTCCTTCGTAGCACAACAGAACACCTCTCTTATTCTGTCCCAGTAACTCCTGCTCAATAGGACTTCAGCAGCATCCTGAGCTGGTACGCCCAGAGAGAGACATCAAGCGCCTTATTATAATTAGTATTTTATGACACTTAAATTGGAGATCTCTGACTAATGGCATTAACTGCCACAAGCTAAATGTTACAAAGAGCTAGAGGAAAGCTAAATTTTGGCCCAGGGAATATTGTTTACTTCTGCTGAGCAGCAGAGGGAAGGGGAGACCTTGCTTATTAGGAAGAGTAATCAGAAAAGCAGCCACCTAATTTCTTGTCATTTGTCAATTTACAAAACACAGTTGAATCCTGTTCCTTTTTGTAAGTCAGAAACAAACAGCAAATGTGCAAGACAGTTTAGGAAAAGTCAGCTAACAGTGCCCTAGCACTGGATGCAGATCTCTCCCTGTCTGTCAGGCTCCAAATGAATCACCACCTTTTTTTTTCATCCAGCCTCTGGTTTGGAAATCCTTACTTCAAGTCTATTTGAAGAGAAGAAAGGGCCCAGAATGGGGAGCACCAGCATATCCCCCCCGGCTGTGAAGCTGTTCTGAGATGTGGAGGAACCACCAGGCTTCATCTCTTGGTTTGAAAGATCGGAGAGGTCAACAGCCTGGCAGGTGCCCAAGTGTGGCTGCTACACAGCTGCTCCAGGTACATCTGCCATGCCAATTTCATGCAGTCATCAGCACCCAGGTTTATGGATTCAGGTTAACATCCTCAAACTTTGCATTACAGGAAAATGTGATGTTACTTTTGTCTTTACTGGTCTTTGCATTCAGCCAGCTGTGGCTATGGGATATAGGACTCCTTCCAAGTCCCTTGCAGAAGACCTTGCTTACCTTAGACCCTATATGGAAATCCCTGTAAGTCCTATCAGACTCCAGGTACCAGCTCTCCTTGGGTTGTGTCAACTTGCATGTAAGCAAAACCCAGCCTCAACACCATATCCCCACCAGACTAAGCTTGCCCAACCTTAATGCACCTCCAACCTCTAAGCAGGGGCAACTCCTGGAGCCTTTGATCTAACAGCTGCACAAGTCCCCATGTTAACATTAGAATTAAGGCAGGGACCTCTCCCTACCACAAGTATCACCCAAAAGATTTCTATGCCATGAGTCATTAGCACTGTAGCTGTAACCATAGCTCTGAAATAAACTTGTTTTCTAAATTATTGTGAGAGCAAGTTTCCCCCCCACACCCCCCTTACCCGTAAGGCCAAAGTAAGCTAGCTTTTAAGAAATACTGTTAATACTTCAGTATAAACAGAGGTACAGTTTTTCAAGCAAGTAATGGAAGTTTGCCTTGTGGCTGAATTAAAAAAATAATGTTACTTGCCTAGTGAACAGCCTGGAAAGAACCAGTGTCTTATATGTAAAGATGAAAAAATATTGTGTAAGATGCAGCTGTTCTTCCAAACCCTCGTAAAGTTTAATGATATGCTGTAAGGTGGCTGTTAATGTAAACTGTAAATAATTCATTGGAAGTAATTTATGGGAAGGGACCTTCCAAAGGTCTTGTGTGTTTTCCCCTCCCAGTCAGTCACACTGTCTTAGACCAGAACAGCCATGCAGAGGCTTGGGGTTTACTGGGCTGAGTAAGTTAGGCCCAGCAAGAGTAACACTCCTGAACTGAACTAGCGATTCCCAGGAGTTTTAAAGATGGGGTTATCAATGCATTGCAATGCACAGCACCTTTTTGCCTCAGTAAGTCCTTTCGATTTTTAACTTTGTCCCCTTCCCTCTTACTTTGGAGAAAAGTGTTGGAAGGACAACCAATTCTTCCAGTGCCTTGGCCAGCTGCTCTGCACACACACATGCAGCAGTGACATCCTCCATCCATCTACCTGTTCACAGTGGCAGACAAAGCCAAGCTCCAGCCCCACCGGCAGCACGGATGGCCCCGAGGCTGCACCGTGGTTGGTGTGCTGTTGCTCCAGTTTCCAGTTTAGAATTCCTTCTCACTGTTATTTACAAATACCTTTTTCTCTCTTAAATCTTCCGTTTGTGGCTATACTTGGCCTCCATCACCAACACAAGGAACTGTGTGCTGGTTTTAGTTCTCCTTCCTGCCGTGGTATTTGTAACTGACGGCAATTAACGCCTTTCTGGAGCACGTCTTATTCATATTCCTGTAACTGTAAATACCACCCAGCACACGCGCAAGGCAGGTCTCGCCGCATCACTGCCTTTGGGCCTGTTAGGGCTTGCATTTTGTGGTCAGAGCAGAAACAGAAGGTGAGATTAGCTACCACGGTTAGCCTAAACCTTCCCTGTGGTCACCATTAAAGCCTCATTCCTAAAACTGGAGGTTTTAACAGGAAAAAGAGGTATATATCAAACAGAAGTGGATATTTTAACTTCCTCTCCTCTCCAAAGCAGTATGGCTTTAAGATCTACCTTCCCCCCTCTCTTTTTTTAACCAAAATAAGTAATATATAGCAGAAGTCAGCATACCTGGATCATTTACCTCCAAGACTGTCTTTGCCTTGTGAGGAGACACCTCATTTTATCTTGGTGTCTCAGTCTCCCCATAATGGCTGTTTAGTTTTCTCAAAGACTTCCATGGGAAAGTGCTCTCTGTGTGTTAAACAATATGGTAAAGACTCTCCAGTCGCATTCACTGGAGAGTGACTGACCAGGTTCATGTCGCAGATGAAGCTGTTGATCCACCTTGACCTTAGTCACCGTCCTCCAGCTTCGGTCCTTAGCCTGAGCCCCTTTCTTTCACAGGAGACCTCATTTCATATGCAGGCTTTATTTCTCAAGTATTGTCATGACCAAAGTCTCAAGCATACTAAGGGAAAAAAAGACGCTTTGAAAGCAAAAATATTAATTTTTTTTTTCCCCTCCCCATTTTAAACTTCCCGCCTGCAAATAATGCACCAATTTTTTTTCCCCGTTCCAGAAGGACAGCAGATGGATATTTCACCCATTTTCAACCTGGTGAAACTCCCCCCTACCCTGAAAGCCCCTTTTCACCCCTATCTAAGGTCCACCGACCAGACTTACTCTGACAATTTTGGCAGGGCTGTGCCTGATTTTCCCTGAAGACACATCCCACCTGCCTCTGAGCTGGCCTGTTTACAGGGTGCAAATCTCCGCAGCGCCCTCCTTCCTCCTCTGCTATGTCCTCCTGCTCCATCGGTCTCCTTCCCTGCCTCTGCCTGGGAAGCGGCTGCTCAGAGCCTGTGGGCTGGGGTCCCAGTTGGGACCCCCAGCTGCCCAGGCTGCGCCAGAACCTCTACAGTGGGAACGCAGGAGGCAGCTGGGTGGTAACCTCATCTGCTGGACGAGTATGGTCACTCAGGATCTGCGGACAGTGGAATAAGACAAAAAAAAAAA